>JAEANM010000378.1:0-37411 GCA_017656035.1 Myanophis thanlyinensis | reverse complement strand
CCAGCTTTTGCTTTTGCTGGCTGAGGGATTCTGGGAGTTGAAGTCCACAAGTCACAAAATTGCCAAGTTTGGAGACCCCTGTTCTAGTGTCTCAGAGGCAGCTGACTGGGCAGGAGTCGGGCAGAGTAAGAGCAAGCTGACAACACACAGTAGAGGCTGGGGGTAAAGCAAAAGAAACTGGGAAAATCAGGGGTGGGCTAAGCTGGTGGAATATGCCATTCTGGGAACCACAATTTACTGCAAAGATTACTGCAGTCAGGAACAAATGCCCAGGATAGTATATCAACAGTGGGTGGGAGGGAAGATTCTGAAAAGGTCAGGGTGGGGAGAATACATTGCATTGCAACATCAGCAGTGGATCAGAAGTGAAGGAAAAGGAAGATGTTAGGACAGTGGAGACAGCAGGGGCTGAAGACAAGCAAGGGAAGGGGAATAACTGGAAATACCACATGTGAATCAGAGAATTGGAACATACCCACACTAGGGAGCTCCTGAGAGGAGGAAGAATACACACCAGAATTTTCTACTTGTCAAATAAAATCATTTTAAGATTTCTCTAGATTCTGCTTCATTTGAAACTTAAGAAGAATTTAAAAGTTCTAGGGCTTAGCTCTGCCAAAACGTGCCTGATCAAAAAAAAAAAAAAAGTCAACAGAAATTTCATACACCAAAGTCCTCGGAACAGAAATAAAATATGTTACATGAATATACCTATTCCACTTGAATATTAAAAAACAAACACTAAGAGTTGTTTGACAGTGGAACCAATTACTCGAACATGTAGTAAAGTCTCTTTTATCAGAGCTGTGTATTCTGTGAATTGGACCACAGAATGAGGGATAGACTTAGTAGCCTAAACGGCCCCTTCCAGCAATTTAATTCTGTAATACCACCGAACACGCAACTGAAGAGGCAAAAATATCATTTGCTTATATCCTTTACAGGTAACTTTTCCAAATAAAGCAAGTCCACAAAAAGGGACAAGGCACTGAAATGAAATCTAAAAATCTAAGCCACTATTGCTCTACAAACATAACTGGATGTAGATCTGCCATTTTTGGAATTTGTAAAGTAAGATCAAGTGAAGGATAGGGGAGAAACAAATGAAGTATATTTCACTGGACAACGAACAGCAAGCACATTATTCCTCTTCAGGGATTTAGCTGAATGCATGAAAAACTAGAATAGAGAAGAGAACGGGAAGGAAAGGCTGCCCTGTCTTTTTCTGTCTCCAACTTCCACCTCCAACTGAAGGTCTGAAAAAAAAAAATAACATTGCACTGGCTTGAATGCAAATGCAACTTTGTGTGCATTGTATATCTCTTATTTTGGACTCTGGATTGCTTGTTGAACTCTTATTTCTATGAGCTTATGGAGAGGTAAAAAATAAAAATGTACGTTAGCAAAATTTCAAGTTTTTGGTTAAAATGAAACCGCCACAGAAAAATATATATATATATTTTGTAAGCCATGCCTTCAGCAAGTTTTTAGCTTTCGTGTTTTATGCAGTCAGCCGTCTTGAGTGTTCCCTCTGAATACGGAAGTGGGATATAAACTGAATAAGCAAACAAACAAACAGATGATCTTAAGAGAAAAGGGAGTAATTTTCATCAGAAAAATCCAGGTTCTTTTAACTTGCTTTACTACATTTCCTCTTTACAGAACTCTTTTAAAAGACAACAAGCAATTTTTCACAAGTTTTAAATCACTTTCATGCACCTGTTCGGGTGGCAAGCCTCTAAAGAGCCACCCACCCGTTCAGCCACCCTGTTTCATGCTCAAACAACTCACCTGTTGCGTAGGGGTCTGGCTTGTGATGTCTTGGTGAAGTGTGGTGCTGGATGACTTGCTGGGGTTTTGACGACTGCTGTGGGACTTGAGGCTGCTGAGAGGGCAGATGCGGCTGGGGCGGTGGAGGAGGCTGTGGGATATGGGGTGGGAACTGCATGGGCTGCATATGTACTGGCCTCTGCTGTGACTGATGTGGTAACTGTTGCCCTGGAGGATGGGGAGGAGGTTGCAGGGAGGGCTGAGGCTGCGACTGCACTTTAACTGAAGGGAGGAGAGAAGTCTGTGGCTGCGCCTTCTGCAACTGCTGCAAGTAGAGGTGCATCTGACTATTACTCAGTGGCAGGTTGTGGTGAGGAGGAGGAGGTTCTTCATCCTCCAGAAGCACCTGGGGAGGCTGGGGGAGTGGGGGCTGGGGAAGCAGAGGCTGCTGATTAAGCGCTGGTGACACAGCTGGAGGCCGAGTTGGTTTGGGGGGGAGTGCTGCAGCTCGGTTACTGGGTCTTGAAGGTTGCTGAGGCAGGGCATTGTGCAAAGCTGAAGAGAAAAAGAGTAATATTACATTAAATACCATGCAACAGGACCGGTGATATTATTATTATTACTACTAATTTATTTTTAATTGTTCAATTAATCAGTTAAGATTATGGTTACCCTTTTCAAAGGAGTCAAAGCAAAATCTGTAGAAGCAGCTGAGAACTAGATTCTGGAGCAAAACTGTAGGAAATGTAAGGAACTCCCCTCCCCCCCCCCCCCCCCCACACAATCCCCAACTATTCCCTTCATACTACTTTTCTACTTGAGTACATTTAACATAAAATGGTATTAAATAAATGTTATTCTCCATTTGGAATAATGCAGTCCATTCTATCATCTCAAAATTTTGTCTTTGCTCCACTGATAGAATCACAGAGGAATGATAGCCTTCGTAACATTAGTTATGATTGTAAAGCATGCAACCTTGGTTTGTAAATTCCACTCTTTCCACCTGGTCTCCGTTTACACGCTATTCCATGTAAGAGAAATTAGAGTTATGTTTACTGGGATTTTAGTAGGGATATGCAAAACCTAATATTCTGGAAACAAAGTTTTCCAAACCAATTCTGGAATTTCAGCAGGTAATCGGGCAGTCTTTGGAAAATTGGCAGGCCCTTATTGCAAGACACACAACAGCAGAGGAATGGAAACATTCTGGAGTTCTCTGGAATGTTCTTTTCCCTGAAGGAGGATTTTCCACATCCCCAGAGTTTGGTTTCAGTTAAACCAAGATTTAAATCACAGTTCTCTGCCAGGTTAACAGTCAAATGTACCTCACAATCAGATTTGATATTATAACGGACTTAGTTGGCTGAAAATATTTACATCTAAAATTGCAGCGTGCCTCACTTTGAACTGCTACTTTGTTTACAGTATCCTGGATTGATCTGGTACTCATTTACTGAAAAGCTCAACTGGGAAAGAATGTAAGAAGAGGTGGATTTCTAGTTCTCACAAACTCAACATACAGGTTCTAATGCACCTAAAGATGGTTTACCTGGAGGGGACACTACTGCATGTTGATTTAAGTGAGGAGGAGTGCTGTGCTCAGGCTGCTGGGGGAGATGAGGTGGCATCTCAGGTGGGGGAAGGTGCAGAATAGGCTGAGTGAAATGTGAAATAGTGTCAAACATGTTCCCTGGGAGTGGATGCTCCATAACTGGGATCTGCGTTGGAACAAAAGCTGGAGGAGACGACTTGACTGCGGGGGCTGCTTGCTGAGGGACAGATGGAGGTGGCGGTGGTGGTAACTGCGGTGGTTGCACTTGCTGCTGCTGTTGCTGCTGCTGCACCTGTAGATGGTGATGATGATGATGCTGCAAGAAAAAAAGACGGTCCTACAATCAATGCAAAGCAGTCTTGGAATGAGCCATTTTCGCACAAGAAATTAATAGAATAAATAAATTAATAGAAAAGTCCCTCCCCCTTTTGAAACTTCTCCCTTTTTGCCAATGGCTTTTTTCTATACATTTCCTCAATCTCTGCTGTTTTTGTAAATATGAATACTTAACCAATTCTTTGCAACCAGAGACTGAATCAATAGATGGGCAGAAATGCCAAATCCAGTTTAAACATCAGACTGACTATGTGACCCGCCTTAATAATAACATAGGAGCTGATTCTCAATTCTAGGTTGCTTAGAACAAGCAAAGGAAATTACAGCAAAATCAATAAAAATAAAAGATGGCAAGAGTGAATAAACAAACCGACTCAATCTCCTTTGCCAAAAAAGTGAAGATCCAGGTATTCACAGGTCTTCTAAATGGCAGATGTAACAACTTTTTTTAAAAAAAAATATGATATTCCCTTTATCTATTCTTCTGTCAACTTAGAATTCGTTAAGTTAGTTCCAACAGTAAGCAAATTCTTGCCTGTGACCATGGCGAAGAGCAGAAATAATTAGAAGTTTTAGAACAAAAGCCCTGGATATAATGGAGGTACAAACTATTCCTAATGCAAGGAAACCTAAATAATTAAAGCACTTCCCTTTCCTTTCAATAGGGCCTAAAATAAATTGTTTAAATAAACTTGTGGAATGCTGAGCAAACAATAATTATTAATCAATTAATGTTAATTTACCCCCTCAAAAATCTGTATTATAAGATACCTTCTTTTGTTCTCGACCAGGATGTCCTTTTTTCTTAATTTTGGGAGGCATTTCTGTGGGGAAAAGAAAATAAAAGATTAATGCATGGCAATGTTTTTCAACATGAATCATTTTATGATTAAGACACTGACATCCAAAGGTACAGCACTGATATGTCTAACATATACTGAACATTTGAACCTACTTACTTATTTTACAAAATAAAATACTTTTTTTTACAATGAACTATTAATTAGTTTAAGTTGTTGAGGCAAAGCCTCAATAACTTTTCATTTCCCACCATACTTCTTATTGAATCTACCTTCCATGTAATTTTAAAGGCAGTAAAAAAAGAACAATGATTTTTTGCATTGAACTGAATGAACCTGAATTGCCTATAGGAATTTAGTACATTATTTTTTCAAATTTGTACTGCACGTAAATCATCCAAGGTATTTTCACTCACACCAAAATTATATTTTGCTTTCATGACTTTGGCTGCTTTTTGGTACTTAAGTTTATACCAAAAAGGTATTTTTTCCCTTTGGAGAGAATTAGAAAGTTAACTCATAGTTAGGGCTATTCTGCTTAAATTCTTAAGTAGATATGAATGTGTCAGATTAAGAAAACCTGAAAAGGTATATGTCTCTTCTTCACCAGAAAAATTTACATAATCCTATTATAAAATGATAAGAAAAATGTGGTCTAATAAAAGATAGCAGTAATATTGAAATTCATTTTGAAGACGAATTTCTCATGAGAGAAGAAAAGCAAAGCTTCCATCTCTACTCTCACAAAAGTAGACAGTAAATATAGCAAAACATTTTATTTATACAGTTTATTTTAACATGTAAAACAGCAGTCATTCTTTTTTTTACAAACAGAAAGCATTAAACCAAAATGAATTTGATAATTCAAATTATGTTATTACTTTGCATATTGTCTTTTTAGTTCTTCTGTTTTAATTTCTCTTCAGGTAAATTTAAACCATTATTCACAACTCTTTATTTTAGATTTTATCAATTTTATAAAAAAATACATTTGCTAATTATACAAACTCAAAATATAGCATTAAAACTTTTTTTTGGCACTAATGACAGCAGCATGCCACAACTAAAAGCTTATTAATCTATTGTTACCAATTTGCTTCACTACAGAAAATTCACAAAATTCACAATTATTCCCTTTACTCCTTTAATATCCTTGCAATTTGTATAGATGCTAAAAATTGTACTATTTGTCAAGTCTACTATTTCAACTTCTTCACTTAGATAACTTCTGTTAAGATGCTTTTTATATAGGAGCAATACAATGTGAAAAGTGACCACTGAGACAATTTACCCAGGAAGCAATAGCTATGCGCTGTGAGCTAAGTAAATTGAACAAAAGAATGGTAGACACTCAGTACTAAAAACCTGAAACTGATGAGAAAATACTGTCACTAATTCTAACCAGGCACCCTTTACAAAAGTAATACCCGTACTTGGGCTATTTACTAAATTTTAAAACATGCCCAGTACACATTAAACAGTAATGCTTTGACACACTAACACTATGAACATTAAGAAAATGTTATGTTATACATTTTGTTGGAATAGAGTTCCAACATAAACAGATAAATACGAGCAGCTACAAAATGCATGCTTTGCTGGCATTATACTATTCACCCAAATGTAAGAGCTGTAACCAAAGATATACTGCAATCCCATTTTATGTAAGAGAACAAAGAGGAATAAAGATATATAATAATGATTATGGCTTTGATTCCAAAACACTGAACCTGTATTTACATGGATGAGTAGCTTTATTGTTGTATTTGGCAAGATAAAAAATATAAAAAAAAACCTTGCCAAGAACTTTAAACTCACAAGACTCTCCAATTTATAATTTGAAGAGCAAGATTTTCAGAATCTAGTTCATGACATACTTGATACTTAATATAATCAAATCTAGGTTAATGGGCCATCTGAAAACTCTACTCCTGTAAGAATAATTGCTTCTAGCATTTTAATTATGAGACGATTTCTAAATTAAGAATTACCATGTTCTAGAAAAGAAAACCTAACTTAAAAATAATTGATGCTACTGTTCTATTGTATTGGGGAAAGAAAATTAGGAAAAGCCTGCTGATGTAAAAAGGTAGGCTCTTGATTTCTTCACAGAAATATCCAACAAGTTTTCTTGGCAACAAACATGGAGATGGTTTGCTATATATATACTTATCTCCTGATCTAAATTATAACCCTGTGATTCTCTGAAGTCTCCTATCCAAATACTTATTTTGAGCCCAGCATGAAAGTAGCTTTAGGGGATAAACAAGATTGGACACGTGCTGCCATCTCCTGAGACATTAAGCATAGATGTAAATATTTAGCTTAAAATAAGAAAACATTATTGTAATGTAAGGCATTTTCAAGGTCAGTTTGGTTCAGCAGTATGCCTTCCCCTGAAAAATCACTGTGCTGTGGTTAAATCATCAGAGATTATTCAATATCTTCATAAATGGAAAGCTTTTAGTATTAAATGTATTAATTTCTGTAATACATTTTACTGTTTTTCCTTTAGGAGCTTCAAGAAACATAGGGGATAGTAACTGCTCAGAGCTACCCAGTGATCTCTCCATGATGAAGTAAGAACCTAGATCTCTTGGGTCCCCAGTGCTATATCTTAACCTCAGCATTGGCTTTCACTGCATTTTATGTACTCTAGTGCTGTATTTTACAACAGGGTACTATATTACTTTACATTATATTATGTATTTCTTGTTAGCATTTCACATTTACTGAGCATTCTCAACTGGATGACAAAAAAACCCCAAAATAAAATAGTTAAACCTTAGTAAAAGTATACAATAATATAGTCAAGATACATTAGTGCTGCATAAAATATCTAGATAATTTGAAATCTTATGAAAATTTTGTCCTGGTATTCATTGTTTGTTTGGTACTCAATGCACGAGCTAGAACTTGACAGTCTCGGCTGCCTTGTGACTCACTACATTATTCCTTATGGGAAAAAGTTGTTTGGTACTTATTGTTTTTTTGTACTCATCACAACTCCCGGAACCAATTAAGGATGAGTACTGAGGTACCATTGTATATTGGTTGAACAAAAATGTAATTGAGGGTGGAGAGAGTTGTTTGGTTTACAAGAATTGCATTAAAACATAAACCAAAGTAATTTATTTTAAAGCTAGATATAGCTATTCTGTAGGAAATATATTCTAATTGGACAGCACTATATTATTTTTGTTTTGTGTAACTTATGAAAAGATACAAAAGAACTTTTGTACAAAAGGATACAAAAGAAAATATTTTATATAGTTAATTTTGGTAGGGGCAAATCAAATGAATAGTTTTCCCTTCAAATCATTTTGTTTCTTCTCCTTCCCCACCTCTAGTTGCACTCAATGTGCATGTCCATATTTGCTTTAGATGATCCATCCTGTAATCCTCCACAGATGATTTGGAGAGAGATTAATTTCCCCAGCAGACAAACACTACTGGATTTAATTAAAATATTTCTGGCATCATTTGACTGCAATTCATTTCTTGTAATGTGTGGTCATGCCTTGCCTGAATTATTTTTCTTATATCCAAAATATATTCCCCGAAACAATGCAACATCAGCCAGAATTTCACATTTTTAGTGCAATCTAAATTACACTAAATTTATTTCCAGCAACTTAATAAAACTATCTACAACATACTAAGTTCTTCGTTACAGGATCATGTAGCAACTACCTAAACATAACTTTTGAAAGTAGGCCATAAATGAAGTGTGCATTTTGTTTTAATTGTCTCTGTAGAAATCTTACTAAAATACAGGTAGTTCTCGACTTCAGACCAAAATTGAGCTCAAAATTTCCACTGATAAGCAACATGGGTGTTAAATGAGTTTTGTCCCATTTTATGACTTTTCTTGCCACAATTGTTAAAAGAATCACTGCAGTTGTAAAGTTAGCAACATGGCTGTTAGTGGATCTGGCTTTTCCACCATTGACTTTGCTTGTCAGAAGGAACACTGCAAGTGTCATAAATACATGCCAGTTGCCAAATGTCCAAATTTTGATCATGTGACCATGAGGATACTACAATGGTAATAGGTATAAAGGAGTGTTAAATCACTTTTTTCAGTGCCATTGTTTCAAATAGTTACTAAATGAATGGTTGTAAGTTGAGAAGTACCCGTAGCACAGTAGTTTAGATGAAGTAGTAATGAACATTTCAGAAATCTTAAAATCTGCTTAATCTCAGCTTTAAAGTAACTTTTAATGTAACTATTGAGCACCTATCACTAAGTGATTCAAGAATCCCAAACCTTAAGAACCCATTCTTAAGTGGGTTGGCTTGAAAATAGTGTATGGCTATGCTCCTGTTTATATAAGAGAATCCATTTACCAGCTGTCTAACTATCACTCATAAGGTACCTACAAAGACTGAAGACCTCTGTGAAATGCTTTGCAGGAGGCATAAAAATAGTCTTCCCTCAACTGTCTGTGCATAAGTACTCTTTCTACATAAATAGAGAGGATGATCCAAACCTTGTTTTTCCTGCACACTTCAAACAGGGGAAATAAAATTTTGAATTCTTACTTGATAATCACACAATAGAATATTTATGATGTGATGTTTAAAGAGTTGTTTATTTCCCTGTTGAACTTCTAGAGATAGAGACTATTTTCTTATTTTAAAACGGGGACATGATTATTCATTTCCAAACGTCAAAATTAAGTGTTATTACAAAGTTAGTTATCATAGAAAAAGTAGGTACATTTTTTCCAGCCAAAATAAATTCTTTATTTTTATTATTCAAACAAAAATATAGTAACTGTACAATGACAGCAGATACTCAATTCATGATTAATGCATTTTGAACAGTCAAGGGCAAGAGGAATTACAGCTTTACTTAAACATGCAATTTATACATTCCAATCATAAAAGGTCAATTTTTCCCATCCCTTAATAAAAATTAAAAACAAATGGTAGGAACAAATGCAAATGGAGAAAAAAATTAACAATATTAATAAAGACATTTATTTTAAATTCCCAAATACATATTTTTCTTTATAAATAACCTTCTCAAGTAAACTATATTTTTTATGATGGATTTAGAATATCAATATCTAGGTTTTTGAGTGGAGTGACTAATTTGTTTGGAAGTTCTGTGTTTTCTTGAAACTGGAATAATATAGCTACTGCTCTCTCCAATATAAAAATGTATTATTACTAGATATGTAACCCACTAAAACCTTGAAAGTTTGGATAATATCAATTCATATGTTGCTGAGCTTACTGGATGATTCTGTTCTGAGCCATGATTAAATATGGAACTTAATATTCAGATTTTTCTTACACATTTATTTGGATGTATACAAAAAGGATATACATATAAAGTTGTATTGTAGCATGAAAACTCATTTTTTTAAAAATACCTGTTTAAAAATACATTTAATGCTATACCAAAATTTTGTAGATAATGAACTAAGTGCTTCAAACCATAGCTATCTTTAAATGATTTTCCACAAACTGAAACATCCTATTAGCTTTGTTATTTTCTAGTGTAACTTTTCTGTATCTTTCATGTTTGATACTGAGCTGCTTTTAATGGAAATTTTTTTTTAAAGTTTCCCCATATAGCAATAAAAGCAGCTTTCATGTATAATAAAGTTTCTGAGTATACATATACACACACACACACACAAAGTAGGATGGGGGGGTTTGCTAAAATTTATGTAAATGTCTCCATTAATCTGGATAATTCTTAATCAGGAAAAAGATTGGTCTATTTTTTTCATCAGGTCAGAAGTAATTCATAGATAACAATACAAATTCAGATATAGACATAGTAAACAAAGGAGTAACAGATTAAGCACTAATTATGTCAGATTAAAAAAAATGCATTTAATAAACAATTGAAGTGAGTTGCTAAGAAACTTTTTTAAACATACAATTTGTTTGACGTATATTAAAGCAGAGGCAACATTTGAAGTGCACTTTGTAACAGGTTGCCTAGCTTTGGGTAAAAAGCCAGCCATCTCTTGGATCTCTAGTTATTATTTAAAATTTCATAGCTGAATCACGTTTCAATGAAAATGTTCCTCAGTGAATGCAATGTACTAAGTTATGGTGTAGATTTCAGGAATAGGAGAATTTGAAAAAAACAAACCATCATAGCTTTTCAAAAAAGCCTAAATTTCATCCAAATAAAAATATGAGCTAGTTATAATCAAGGCCAGGACATTAACTTTCTTCTTCGTGATGGGAAATTATGCATGAATATAAACTATAATGTAATAAAGTACAGCCTCATTTACTCATCTGACGCTGTCTATATGAGTTCACAACTGATTCTCCTCCTTACTAAGTCACTATGCAGTTTGAAAAAGCTGTGAAAGACTTTTATGTCACCCGCTTCTGGTGCAATCTATATTCCATGTAAATCAAAGGTAAAAAAAATCTTAGCTCCTACAGGTAGTTGAGTTTAGGGTCAGTTGGGACCAGAATTTTGGTTGCTAAACAATGCAATTGTAAAGCACAATGTTACATGACTGCACTGCTTAGTGACGGCAATCCTGACAGTCCTAATTGCCATCCAAACTCCAGATGTGCAAGTCGTTAAATGAGAAGTGGAGGTGGTCCAAGCGTAGGAATAGTGAGAACAAGGACTGCGTAGGCTGCCTACAAGGGGTGCTGCAATGTGGCATGACCTCAGGAAGGCTGGGGCACACACGTGTTCAAGTGCAGGGAGGTCAGAAAAAGAATATGCTATAGCTCAGGGGCTTCTTGGAGCATTGTGATTCTGAGGTTTCAAGAGAACCCTGAGCTGCATCAAAACTGTAGCTGCCATTGAAAGCCTCAACTACCACAGCCTAGCCCAACACTATGGCACACAAGAGCTTCTTGCCATGCTGCAACTCTGGGGCTGGGCTTTTGTTGCCCCAGAGTTGTGGCACTTCATGAAGCCTCTTTCTGCTAAGCTGCTGGACCAGGCCTGTAGTTCTGGGGCTGAAAGAACCCTTAAATCACAGTGCAAAGCCTAACCCCAACCCCGCCCATTGCCAAGAAACCCCTAAGCATCATATGCTGCTTCTGAGTTGGGGCTGGACTCTGGGTTGCAAGAAACTCTGAGCCGCAGCTCAGTAAAAAACCTTTCACACAAAAAGCTCAGCTCCAGCCCAAGCACAAAGGGGCTTCTTTCTTTCTTTCACCATGGGGCTGCAAGAAGCCTGAATATAGTGTGAAGTCCAGCCCTAGCCCAGCCCACTTCTGTCCACTCTGGGAAGCCACAGCTGTAGTTGTCCAGGCCACCTTGCATTCCATGACTCCTGCTATTCTGCTGCCCCCACCTGACCTATCTCCAGCTGCTGATCAGGCGTTCCCAGCCTGGTTCCCAGCAGCTGCTGGCTGCATGAGGCCATTTTCCACATGTCTCACAAGGAAGCCATTGTGCACAACCTGGGGAAGAGTGTCTCATGTTTTTGGCAGCTGCCTTGCAAGGTTTAGGCTGGTATCCTGGGCAGCAATGGAAGAAAGATGGTGCAAGTCGGCTAGGGTTGCAGAGGCTGCATAATGCAGAGAGCCAAAAGGACGTAGATGGGGTGTGGTGGGGACACAGGTGGCTGAAGGGAATTGAAGCACTCCTGCAGGCATTTAAGTGCGGGCAGGCTGCCCAATGCCTGAATGCCACAGCTGTAAATTTGACCAGTCTTAAGTCCCTTCATTCAGTATGGTCATAATTGTGAATGGTTGCTGAATGAATGGTCATAAATCAAGGACAAACTGTATTCAAGCAAGCATGCAATATATTTACCATATACAAAGTTACTGCATTGTCATATTAATTAATTAGTCAAACTTTATCTTTTAAGTTCTAATTGAATACTACTAATTTAAATAAAAAGGTGATGGTAAAGGTTTCCCTATCCAGTCATATCCAACTCTAGGATGCAATGCCAAGGGAGCCAGAATTGTCCGAAGACATTTTCTGTGGCATGTGGCCAGCATGTCTATATCCCAAAGGCGCACCTAACGCTGTTACCGTCTCACCTAAGTGGAACCTATTCATCTCCTCGCATTTGCATGCTTTTGAACTGCTTGATGGGAAGAAACTGGGGCAGGAACAGGGGTGCATCCTATTACACAGTGCTCAAGTTTTTGCAGCTGATAAGCTCAGTGTCTTTAACCACTGATATACATAACAACTTGCATTCAAACTGGTTCAATTATTTTTGGAGTTTTAAACATCAAACAATGCCACTTACTATACTGTTTCAAGCTCAAAACACTCCCAGAAGAATTGAAATAACCATTTTGCAACTGAAATGGTGCATTTCAAATTGGAGATAATTTAGATTCAAAACATACTGCACATTCATATATGCAAGATACACTTTCTGTGTTATGTGAAAAAGCAGAAATGGATCAAAATTTATATTCTCTTTCTGCTTCATTCCAGACTATCTAGACACAGTTTAGTAATATCTTTTTTAATATTCAATCCATGAAGCTACACCTGACATGTCTGATGATGTACTAAAGTGTTTTAAAGTTTTAATCCAACTGTAGTTTTACACATTGAAAACATACTTAGACCATGGGTGAAATGATCATTAGTACCCTGAACAACAAGCAATTAAAACACAGAACAAGAGAAAGCTCTCATTAAAAATCAGTACTGACATAAGATCAGTATATTATCAGCCAAGATACTCAAGGTGGCACAACATGTTATTTAAGCTATCTGCCTCGTAAATATTACTACCTTCTTTATATTCCACTAGAATAAACCTCTTTAAGTCACTTTATCAAACACAATGCATTCTAATCTAATAAACAAGTACTAACAAGCCAATAATTAAAAATAAGTGAAAAAATATCATTTCACACTTTTAAAAAACAATACAAATCTATTAGGAGATACTATAAAAATGTCCTAAAGGAATGACATAAACAAGATAAACCAACAGTCTATAGTCATATTTATGAAATAAATGAGTAAACTCAATTGCTAGCAAGACTATGAGGTCTGATAATAAAGTGAAGAGCAAGCTTCCCCTTTCCCTTTTTCTAAACAACAACAAACGCTATGATAAAAATGAATACTAAAGGAAAAAGCAAGGCACATCATCAGAGCTATGGTTTGTGCCGCTAATGAAAAATAAACTAGTTTTAGAAAGAAAACAAAATTAAAGTGAGATTTTTCATTATACCAGTTTATATAGACTATGTAAGGATTTATATCTCAGGTCTGGTCATAAGCTTCTAATCTTTGTTAAGTAACAGAGTTTCATCAAGATGACTTTAAAATTTATAAACAACAGAGGTTTAGTGCAGAAATATAAACGAAGTCAGCACTATTAATAAAAATAAAAGCAGCACATAGTTTTGTTACTCTGCTACCCAGAAAATTTCACTGCAGAATTGTGATTCTAAAGTACCATTTTTGAAATATATGGCAGTTTGAGAAAGAAAGGAAACATGAAATGGTATCTATATTTGAAATTAATTTTAAAAGAAAAAATGCCTTTGTTCATTCCTTATGTAAATTCCCAACATAATTTTAAAAAGTTTATTTGTATTATTTCCCTTTCCCTTTTATGAACCAACACAAAGCCAACAAAAGCCTATTTACAATAAATAAAAAGAAATAAAGTTGCTTACTGTCTCACATGAAATCCCAATATTTTATACAATTATTTTTTAAAAAAGAACTTCAGCATTCTGTACAGCAAAATTCCACCTGTTTTGCTAATTTCAGATCAATTTCCTTTCATGCAACTGTTTTTGTGACAGTGTATATTGTTCAGGAAAAGTGACCAATTCCTCAACCTTCTGGAGAAGGTTCTCAGGCAACAAACCGGAGGAAAAAGAGGTAAGGGGACGGGGAAAGGTTGCTTGAACAGTCTTCCATTTTAAAAATTTAGACTCAAATATGTCTATTCAGAAAACTATTGTAGTTTGGTATAATGTTTAAGGCACTAGGTTAGAATCTGGGAGACTGTTGAGTTCTAGTCCACCTTAGGCATGAAGCTAACTCAATGACCTTGGGGTCAGTTACTCTCACTCAGTATTAGAAAGAAGCAATGGTGAGCCATTTCTGAACATTGCCAGAAAACTGCAGACACTTGTGCAGAGTAAAAAATGGACTTGAAGGCACAATCACATTTGGAATAGTAACTTAATGGATAAAACCTCAACTATTCTTTGAATTGGCTAATACTTAAACATGCTGTAAATGCCAAACATCTACAAAATTAACAGTGTACAAAATTTTATGTATTTTAAATACTTGTTCAATTGTAACAATACTTGTTAAATTGTAAAAATTGTTTACCTCTGAAAGGATTAAATAACATGTATGATTTTTTGGATTATGCAAATATCAAACATTCAACTTAAAAAAGTTACACATACAAAGTATAACCCTAATGTTATTTTACAAACAATGTTTGTATTTTAAATTATGTGAAACCTGTAAAATCTCTCATAGCTAATACGTTAATATAAAGATTCTGTCTGGAAATACAAAAATAATTGCCCTGCTTTGTCTATTTTCCTCAAAAATCTTATTTTCTCTACATCTTTTTTCTTACACACACACACATACCTATTCGTTTTTTTCTTAAAACTAGTTTAATGTTCTGTACACAAAGTGTTATTTCAGGTGATAAAATCATTGTTTCTCTTAGCTTGTGGATTCGTTACATATAAAACTGTATTGGTATAAATTATAAAAAGGTTCTGTCAGATTAAATTAATTACAATGTATAATGTAGTTCATATCAATTATATGGCACTTGTTCAACATACAGATACATACATATTACTTTAAATACAAATACCAAAATAAAAAATTAAAAGACCAAGCCAGTACTAAAAATACATTTATTTATACAGGAAACAGGTATGGGAGTGAGTCTTTAAATAATCTGCATCTAACCTGTTTCTGAATCTTCACTGTCGGAGGAGCTGGACTCACTGGTGCTCTCAGATTCTGAAGAGGAGAATCCCTTCATTTTAGAGGAACCAGCAATTACATCCACTTTCTCTGCTGCAACAAGGTAATAGCATTGTCATTGGATCAGACAACAATCCAGAATCTATTCTTGTGCCATGAAACATTCCTATTAAATATCAGATATTTGGCTATCTGCTCATACAGTGGGACTTCTTATCTCCCTCTCTCCCAACAGCTCTCCTTTTTACTTCCTCCCCAATCTACAGGGCCCCCAATCTTTCAGAGATAGGTTACTATGGGGGGTGGGGGAGTATAAACAGAAGAATTCATTCTACAGGCAGATGTAGTCTGTCAGAACACAGATGCTCTTTGAATATCATCCAAAGACCTTTTTTTCACGTAAAATATTTCCACATTATATTTTAATTAATGAAACACTGGTTGCAGAAGAACAGAAAATATGTTCCGATGCTTCCATTTTCTTGAAAGTGATAGAACAATTTAGTTTGCTATCTTCTGTTTTAGGAAACAAGGGAATTATGAGTTTTGAAAATTTGAAATTCTCAAATAATTTTAGCATTTTTATGCTCTTATTGTTTTGAAATCTGGCTCTCCCAGTTCCAGTCATTAACTGAACACATAAGTCATTAAATGGAAAATTGTGGAGAGGACCCTCTCCCTGTCCTGGCATGCCTGGGAATTCCAGGTCCTCTCCCCATCTCCAGGAAGCCCAGGACTCTCCCACCTCACCCAGTCCACTTACCTTCGACCTTTTCTGTGGCAGGCTTCATTCTCGCCATTGTTAGAAGGTTTCTTCTCCAAACTACAGTTTGGAGAAGGGGCTTCCAAAGTAATATGGGAAAAGATTAGAAAAATATTTCTAGTCTTTAGAACAATGGCGTTTGCTAGTTTTCCAGCACTCTTCCATGTGCAGAAGAGAACCATTCTGCCAAGCTGCAAAAATGGATGCTTGGATCTTCAAGATCTGAGTACCATTTCTGCAGCCCAGCAGAGGAACTGAGCAATCCACAGTGCATAGAAAGGAACACCTCTGTCAGGCTGCTGAAACTGAATCTCATCTTCAGGTTCTGACCAATGTTTTCACAACTGGCAGGGGGAGTGAATTCCATCTGGCAGGCAGTACTTTCCAGTCAGCCCTCAGAGTCATCTCAATCCTCTCAGCAGCTGGAGGTAACTTGCAATCCCCCCTGATGGTTTCCCATCGACTTTCTGGAGAAGACATCAGAGAAGATTGCAAATGATAATCACCTGATTGTGGGGCACTTGGCAACTGGTCATAAATGTAAATAGGTGGCCAAGCATCCACAGTGCAGTCATGTGATCATGCGAGGGGGAGGGCGCACATTTTACAATAGCCAAAAGTGTTTTAAGGATCACAAATTAGCCTTTCTGAGGTTGTTGTAACTTTGAACTGTTGTTAAATAACCTGTTATATGTCAAGAACTACCTGTTTACTGTTCTGGAAAGAATTTAATTTATTGCTGGGAAAAGTAGAATTTCAAAATGAATGACCCTTGCATAAAGTCCATCATGCTCCAATATTAGTATATTTTCTATCTCTGCACCATAGAAAATGATTTAGTACATATGGCTGGCATTTGAAACAACTATTCTGAACTTGAAAAATACCTTGAGGTTTCCTTTTTTTCCGTAAACAAGACGTTACATATCGCTCCAGCTCCCGCAAAGTGGATGCCTTTAATGTTTCAAAGTCAATTTCAATCTCATCAGGATTGGAGTTTTTGAGCGAGGGTTCTCTTGATTGGATGATATGGACAACCCGGCCTAATTTTTCACCAGGGAGCTTGTTAATGTCCAGGCTCAATTGTCTTTTTTCTTCATAAGACATTGGCTTACATTTCTCCTCCTCCTCAGACTCATAAACTGGAGGTGGCTTGGTATTCTTCACAGTCACAGGCTCCTTCTTATTACTTTAAAGAACAATTATCATGCATTATTATATGATACAAAATGATTCCTTAATTTCATACAAAGGTGTTATTCTAGAATGTTTTTACATTTATTAACATGATGTTCTACATTTGCAGAGCCACGGTAATGTCTGTTTCAATGAGATATAGCTTAGAAATCCAAAGTTTAACTTTCAAAAATGATTAGGTAGCCTTTGACAAGCAATTATAACAGCAATGCAAATCATATAGGAGGCAATCCATATTTTAAATATCTTCTGCGCATTGACACAGATATACTTAAGAGGATCAGAAAAGACTTTGAAGCAGCTGAACTGAAGTTGTAAGCATTGTGCCCACTTTTATATTTCAACCTGCAGATTCAGAAGGTCTTTTATGAAATTCCTGCTTAGATGACTAGGCTGAGTCCAAGGGCAGGGTAAAATGACTAACGATCAAGGCAAATTGGTGCTAGAGAAGAGTCAACGGAATTCAGGAGGGGGGTTGAACTAAAGATCTCTTGTGGAAACGCAGTGACTCCAAACTGATGGAATTTCCTGACAGTGATAACAATTAATCAGTGGAACAGCTTGCCTCCAGATGTTCTGGGGGCTCCAACACTGGCAGTTTTTAAGAAGAGATTGGACAAATATCTGAGATGGTATAGGGCAGGGGTGAGTAATTATGGTTCCTTCATGACTCATGGACTTCAACTCCCAGAATTCCTGAGCCAGCATGGAGGCAAGACAACCAGCATGGCTGGCTCAGGAATTCTGGGAGTTGAAGTCCACGAGTCATGAAGGAGCCGTAATTGCCCACCCCTGGTATAGGGTCTCCTGCTTGAGCAGAGGGTTGGACTAGAAGACCTCCAAGGTCTCTTCCAACTCTGTTATTCTGTTATTCATTTGACCTTGTCCCTGAGCTCAGCCTGGCCATCTCCTACATTTTCCTTCTAAAACCGTATGTCTATTTAACAGACATACAATTTAAAAATACTGGTCTCATCTATACAGCTTTGTTAAGATGCTACAGTACCACCTTTAAATATCAAATCTTTAATATGAGTTCCATTTTCTAGAAGCACAAAAATGAATAGAGCTACCTGAATTAAAACAGAATACCTGTTTCTTATGAAATACCCTGCATTTCATATACATTATTATGGCTAAAATAATAGAAATACTTCAGCCTGAAAAACATGATCTAACTGTTTCATCACTAGAAATGTACACCCAGTAGGATCAAAATTTTCCTCAAGGGAAGTGCTGTCAAATTTATCCAATAATACATGCTCACAGGAGAATAATTTACACTTATAGTATGTGGCTTTAGATTTGTTTGTAAAGCAAAACATAAAACCTGCTTTTTGTGTTCTGATGTTCTAACCAATGAATTAGGAAGGTGGACGGCTGGATAGGAACAACAATTTTCCTACATGTATTTCCATTTCTTAAACAGGCAGAAAAAGAATGACATCTAATATGGTTTCTCCCTTGAACCTCTTTAAAATGGATGAAACATTCATGGATAAACCCATCCAGACTAATTTTTAGAAACTGGTGTTGCTGAGGTTAAACTAACACTGAGACTGTAATTCCCAAAGGTATGCAATAGAGCAGGGGGTCTTCAAACTTGGCAATTTTGTGACTTGTGGACTTCAACTCCTAGAATCCCTCAGCCAGCAAAAGCAAAAGCTGGAGGAGGGATTCTGGGAGTTGAAGTCCACAAGTCACAAAATTGCCAAGTTTGAAGACCCCTGCTCTACTGCATCGTTTCAGCCTCAAACCCTCACAGCTTCAACCTCAAACTGTCCACCATGGACCTCACCCCATTCCTAAGCAGTCTGTAAAGGGGGTGTGCATAAGTGCACCAGCATGCCTACCGTCCCTGTCTTACTGTCCCCATTTACTTGTATTTACTTCCTTTGTTATGTTCATATTCATATCTATACTTGTTATCTTGTACCTGTTTGACAAATAAAAAAAAATTAAGCCAAGAAATACTGGAAGCTGATCTGGATCCAGAGTCCATTTTTCTGAAAGCCACTTCTTTTTCTCATTTTCATGGCACTTGCTTTCATGGCTTAGCATTTATGTTTTTACAACTATATTTACATTGAAGGAGAGGACAATTGGAGCCCACAGGTAACTTGCCTTAATTCATAGACCATTTCCTCTTATCGCCAATTTCAAATGTCCACAATTCCACTTGGAACTCAAGATTTTAGAGAATCTTAAAAGCCAACTACTCAGCATTTAGCAAGAAAGACTAAGAATTTTTCAAGTCTGTAAATACAGGACAAAATGTTCTGAGTATAGATTTTTCCAACTTTTCCATGAACACAACCGATCAATTCATTGCAGGGAGAACAAAAAGGCTTTAACTGATTCAATCTACTATGCCGAAGAGGCTCAATCATGCAGAATAAAACTAATGCCAACCAAATATATGACTGATGATTGGTAGATAAATTGTGTATCATCAAGTCAGGGTCAACTCTTAGTGCCCTTGTAGATTTTCTCCAGGACCATCATGTTGTGGCCTGCCAGTGGAAGAGGCAGAGGCTTTTCTGTGGCAAGGAAGAGGAAAGCAAAATGTTTCTGGAGCTGTTCTCTCCTTCTGTTTGAAAGGAAAAGGCATTTCATTCTCACAAGGATCCCATATTTTATTAGATCCCCCCAAAGATCCAGAACTGGCTTGCAAACAAAGGCATGTTGTGTATATTATCATGAAGCTTTCCTGACATCCGGGTTTATTCTGTTCATGATATATGGTTGAATTGTTGTTGGTTTGTTTCATGTTTGTTTGTTGTGTGATGCCCAGAGTCACATTGATTAAGTTAGATGGCTATCTAAATGCTTGGCTGGGGGGAGCCCTCCAAAGAAGCCTTTTCCCCAAATCTCTGTTGTTGTGTTATTGATCAGAAAGAAAACAAAATTCTGGTGATTTTTTTCAAAAGGAAAGAAATAAAAAATGCAATTCATATTATGAAACCTGAAGCAAGAGTGGCATCCAGTGGTGTCTGTTTTTAATAAAACACCACAGAAAGCAGTTAATTGTTTTCACTATCTGCTTCCAACACAACATATTTCGGCTGGTTGCTGAAATGATTTTCTTTCTGTTGTACTGTATACTCAGAAGCATAAACTGAGCATCCAACTTTCTTTGCTCTCCACAGAGAGGGGTAAACGGACAGGTGTCTAAAAGATCAAGTTGTCTGCAGGTAAAAATCAGGTGGGTCTCTGCTCTCAAAGCTGTAGCTGTCAACTTCACTTCCTGAAGACACACACACACATACACACCGGTTCCCATGCAAAGCCACTGCCCAAGGTTAAAACTGTTTCTGCCTGATCTGGTTCAGTGCATTGGGTGAACACAATCATTATGTCACTTCTAGGCCAGACATTCCTGACCTGACAAAATGCCCTGAACACTTTTTTGAACACTTTTGAAAAACTTATGGAGATTCTCAGTCATCCATTCAGGTCATGGCTGTCCCAAGGGTACTCAGGAGACAACTAGACTTTCTTGTTTTTTCTTTTGAAGACATTTCACTTCTCCATCCAAGAAGCTTCTTCAGCTCTGACTGAATGATGGGGAAGGGAAGGATTTATATTCCTTACAGACAGCTGATCATTTGTGTCCTTTTAGAGGGTTGTTGAAGCAGTTGGAGGTTTATCTGTGTCCTCAGTGTCACCTTTTGAAAAGTTTGCAACTGAGAACCCATCAGTAAAACGTAACTAAGGAGACCCAAATAATACCCAACCAAGTGCAGGGTTTGTGCAAATTCAAGCCAGCACAAGTTTGATCCTGTCACTGCAGCCAATTAATCCTAAGCTCTTGAGCCATCACACATAGGTATTGAAAGTGCAAGGCTTCAAGCTCCTGCTTGGGCATCAAAAATTGTGGGACCCTCAAAAAAGTTTATAGAATTGCTTCCCATTTCTGCATTAATGCATGCCAAGAATTCAACTCCCCTGGCAAGATCCCTGCTGAACAGCAGCAACAGCAGTTAGACTTATATACCACTCTATAGTGCTTTACAACCCTCTCTAAGCAGTTTACAGAGTCAGCATATTGCCCCCAACAATTTGGGTCCTCATTTTACCCGCCTTGGAAGGATGGAAGGCTGAGTCAATCTTGAGCCTGGTGGGATTTGAACTGCCAAATTGCAGGCATCCAGAAGTCAGCAGAAGTAGCCTGTGGTACTGCATTCTAACCACTGAGCCATCAAGGCTCTTAACCTTGATGTGGACAAGTGTGGACAAATGGCTAGAGATCCTGGACTGCAAAAACCCGGGAGAGGTTCAGGTAGCTAATCAGTTTGATACACAGCTTGGGCCTACCATGGCATTTGAGGGGACAAAGGGCCATTCAGAGAGATGCTGGAAGCAGGTGTGCTGCCTGTCCCTAAGTGAGCAAAAAGCAAGGATGTGAGGACCATGACCACCACACCTACAATAGGTGTGAGGCTTCAAATATATGTCCCAGTACCACTTGACTCTTGCTTACCTCCCACATCCCCAGCCACAAAGCCTGTCAGTGTTCCACACAACATCAGCAACGCAATCAGAACTCCAAAGAAATGAAAATCCTTAGAGTAAGATTTTATTGAAGACATTGTACTGGTATGGTCTGGAGAAATCCTGAATCTGAAATTCTCAGGCTTTCTCCACTCAAGTAAAGTGAATGCCTAGTTCCTTAACTACGGTCTTACTCACTAAACACCTCATGCACCCAGTATCTAGGAAAGCATCTATGGCCTTCTCTTTCCCCCATTCATGGGACAATTAAACAGGTCTCAACTAAAAAGGGAATATCCACACTCACCATTGGATCTTTGATGGCATCCTCGTTGCTTGGCTTGGGGCTGCTCTCAGAGGTTGGAGTGTTTACCTCCTCAGGCATTTGATCAAGGGCCTGCACAGTTTGCTTCACTGATTTCCCTCTGTCTTTAGTTTTGTGTGGAGGGGCTTTCTTTGATTTTGCTGTGGCTACCGGCTTTGCCTATGGAACCAGAGTGGGCGTAAGGCATATGGATGCTAGATGGCCAAGCTGCCCACAGTGGAAGCACCTCACTTGCTGTGCGGTGGCCCTCCTGGTTGGCTGGGCTGGCACTGCTTCCCGCCTCCCCATGGGTTTTCTCACCAGTTTCATAGCAGGGGTCTTCCAATGGGGGTAGATCTCAAGGTGCATCACCACAGTTAAGTGATACTAGTCTTAGATTTGTTCCAGAGTCCTCTATATCGCGCACGCTTTACGGAGTTCATGATCTAAGCCCTCTTTGTAATAATGCATCAGCAATCAGTAAGGCCAGTCTTGAAGTTTATCAGCCACTTGGTGGAATTCCCAGATGTACTCTTTGGGGTGTCAGCTTCTTTGCTTGATCCCCTTAATCTCTGCATCTGCCTTTTTGTGCTGTGCAGTGTCTTCGAACAGATCATGCAACACTTGCACGAACTCATTGAGTTCCTCTAGTTCAGGCGCCCCTTGGTTATTCAGCTTGGCGACCCCTTCCAATGCTTCCCCATCATTCATCCCCTCAGTGATTATGGATGTCATGTCTCATTCAGTGGGGTAGCGATGCCTGTGGGCAGTGAAATGTATTCAGATGCAATTTAGAAAATACGCCAACTTTGCAGGGGTCCCATCAAAAGTTGCCTTGAAAGGGGGCAATTCAGGCACTACATCTGGCAGCAGTAGCGCTGGCTGGGCCTGTGCAGCCTGCGGTGGCATCTGCTGAGGGAGTGCCAGTTGCAGCAGCACCAGGGTTGGCTGTGCTGGCACCCATTGGCACTGGACCCATCCCTGACCTGGATAGAAAGCCCATCCTGGGGATATCTGAGCGGCAGGCAGGAACAGGGGCATCTGCTGGAAGCCTGGGGCCTCTGCCCTGAGTGGTGGGCCTGGCGGGCCTGATTGCAGTAATGGACCAGCTCTGGTGGCTGCCGCTGCTGGCAAGCCTTACTGGGGGTGGCTTACAGTGGGGGGTCCTGATCATTGCACCCACACTTGCCTGAGTTGCGAAGGTGAACTTGGGCTGGGAGAGTACCCATCCGGCTGCTGGTCCAGCATAGGCTTGGGTACCGCTTCCCATACACAGTTGCTCCAACTGCTCCTGAAGGCTTCCCATCAACACAATGTGGGCGGGGGGGGGGGGCAGGATAGCGCGGCTTTTCAGTTCTGATGCTTCCGAGCTTGGCTTCTCTTTCCAACCAGATGTCGAGTGTGGCCTGGGGTGAATCCCAGCCTCTGGAGCAATCGGCAGGTCCAAATTGGCCATTACTCCTCCAGCCAGAGTTGGCTCTTCTTGGGTGCTCAACCAGATCAGCTGCGCTTTAGGTCGAACCCCTTGTAGAAGTTCGGACTCCATGCTCGTCACTCCTACGATGGTGGTCAACATTGTCTCCATCAGGCTGGCCAACTGGTCGAGGACAGCCAATGCTGCTTCCACAGGCAAACCTGCAGCGGCTTTTTTTTTTCTTCCATCTTCTTTGAGCTCTTGCACAACCCAAGGATTCAGGAGAGTACCCGGGGCTCAAGAAACCGGCTATCAATATCGATGGATGTTTCTTTTGTGGAATTCAGGATAATGTCAGTGTTCCACACTTCCCGTTACTTCCTGTCTGGATTATGCCAATGCTCTCTACATGGAGCTCCCCTTGAAAAGCATCTGGAGGCTGCAGTTGGTCCAGAATGCTGCCGCATGGGTAATTATGGGAACCTCTAAGTCTAGGAGCTCCCACGTTACACCCTTCCTGCGCGAGCTGCACTGGCTTCCTGTGGCCTTCCGGGTGCGGTTCAAGGTGTTGGTGCTTACCTTTAAAGCACTCCATGGCTTGGGACCCGGGTACTTACGGGACCGCCTGTTGCCACTATCAGCCTCCAGCCGACCAGTGCGCTTCCATAGGGTCGGCCTCCTCGGGGTTCCATCGTCGGGACGGTGTCGTCTGACAGCCCCAAGGGTCTTCTCTATGGCAGCACCCTCCCTGTGGAATGAACTCCCCCCGGAGATCCATATTATTACAGATCTCCGACGTGCCCTGAAGACCCATTTATTTCAACTAGCTGGCCTGGCCTGATACTTGGGGTTTTAATTCAAATTTAATTCTATTTTAAAGTGAACTAATCTAAACTAAATTAATTGTTCATATTTTTAACTGTTATTTTAACTGATTTTAATTGAAATTTTTAATCATAATGATAATGTTTTTAGACAGCTTTATTTAATTATTTTAATAGGTTTTTAACTGTTTGTTGTACTTGTTTTTATTGGCTGTGCACCGCCCCGAGTCTCTAGGGAGAGGGGGCGGTATACAAATCAAATAAACTTAAACTTAAACTCCACACAACATCAGCAACGCAATCAGAACTGCAAAGAAACGAAAGTCCTTAGAATAAAATTTTATTGAAGACACTGTACTGGTACAGTCTGGAGAAATCCTGAATCTGAAATTCCCATGCTTTCTCCACCCAAGTAAAGTGAAAGTTCCACCCCACTAATTATCACATGCTAATTTCTCACCAACCCCTTCAAAGAAAGTTCCAATGTTCATTTTGATTCCTCCTCTCACAAGTGCCCACAACCCAGAGAAGATTCTTGTGAGAAATATTTCTAAAAGAATGCAGAACAGATAACAGTCATGGAGTTGGTTCTTTCAACCTCCACTTCCCCAATTTGTTGGCCTTGCTAAATTGTGTCAAAGCTAAAAGGTCCAGTGTAGTATTTGCAAAAGCAGCAGCTAATAAATTTCCAGCAATCAAATCTCCTTTTAGCATGACAAAGCCTCCATGGCTGAGAAGATATTTTGCTTGAACTATCCACCCCTCTATTTCATTTATCTCCTTCTGATGTAACTGTAGTGTGCTTCTAACCTAACGTAACCTAATCTTTCTTTATTATTTTATTTTGCTTTCATTTCAAGGTTATACCAAGCTTGGAACTGGTGTGGAAAAATATAAATAAAATAAAAAGAGATAAAAGATAAAGGTTAAAAAATGTGGGTGGGAATCATCTATTTATTAAATGTGCATGTTATCCATCTCACGGATAAAGTAATTCTAGGTGGCTACTTATCTACATTTTTTAAGATTTATTATTAAGTGCTTTAAACAACATTTCTTTTAATTCCACATTACCATTCTGATACCATTGAAGGAAGCTAAAAGGCTGAAAAGTCAGTGCTTGTCAGAAAGAATCAGCTTATTTAGCAATAGCAATAGCACTTAAATGCTGCTTCCTAGTGCTTTAGAGTCCTATTTATGTATTTAATTAATTTATTTCAGGATTTATAAGGCTGCCCAATTCAGTGTGACCTGTATGGTAGACAATATAAACAGACCATAATCTAACAACAAACAGCCATAGATAAATACAAAATCTAGAAATGAAATATAAAATCACAACCCATGCACAAAACAAAGCAAAGCTTCCCACCCACCCAGCCCTTATTCCTGGGGAATGTGCCAGTCATCAGGGCTTTCCTTAAGGCAAGAAAAGCTAGGGGGGTTGTTCCAGATAGCGGAGGAAACTATAGGAAAGACTTTTCCTATGAGCGGGACCTTGGAGTCCTAATGGATGATCCCTTGAATATGAGCCAGCAGTGTGCAGCAGCCACCCAAAAAAGCTAATACAATCCTGGGTTGTATAAACAGAGGCTGTATAATCAAGATCACATGAAATACTAATACTGCTTTACAAAATCCCAGTAAGACCACACCTGGAATACTGCAACCAATTTTGGTCACTGTACTACAATAAAGAGGTTGAGACTTTGTGAAAAGTTCAGAGAAGAGCAACTCAGATGTTCAAAGGCCTGGAAACTAAAACATACGAAGAACGGCTGCAGGGTTTGGGTATGGCTAGACTAGAGAAAAGAAGAATTAGGATGGACGTGATAGCAGTGCTCCAGTATTTGAAGGGTTGCCAGAAAAAAGGGGGGAGTCAAATTATTTTCCAAAGCACCCAAGGGCAGGACAAGAAACAATGGTTGGAAACTTCCTGGGTCCCAAGATTAAATTCCAAGACTTTAAAGAAGGAACCTGGAGCATGGAATGGGACAGTTTGCCACAGCCAACTCACCATGGCCAACTCACCGTGGGACGACTTGCTGCAGGACAATTAAATTTTTGTCATTCACATTTCATTCTGTCCCTCCTTTTGCATCCTTTCTTTAATGATTCTATTCTATCTTTTCTTTGACATTAGTATAGTTCTTGTGCCGCAGCAAATTATCCCATGGCCACGGCACCTTGGCTGTGGCAAATTGACTGCAGCAAATTGTCTTGGAGTCCTGGAGCATCCCTTTTTTGTAGGACCATCTGGGGAAGGCAGATGTTCTTGGGAGAAGGTAATCCCTCGAGTTAACCAGCAGCACCTTGAATCCTGCACATAAACCAGTGCAGCTTGTTAGCTAAGAACAGAATTGTTTTCACCAAAACTGAAAAAGAGAGCTGAGTATACCAAGGGAAGGGACAATGTTCCCTCTCAGGATCCAGAAACAGAGCAGGACACCAAGCCAAAAAGGGCGCTCCATACCCGTCTTCAAGGAAAATGGGTGTATAAATGCAAATTAAAGGCTGTCCAGAAGAATAAATGGGCAGTTCCTCCCATTATTCTCATCAGCTGAGAGTTCAGGGTGGCAGGAATACAGGTAGTCTTTGGTTTACAACGGTTTGCTTAGTGACTATTCACAGTTATAACTGCACTGAAAAATGCGACTAAATGAACATATGGGGATGCAGTGGTTCAGTGGCTAAGACGTTGAGCTTGTCAATCAGAAAAGTCAGCAGTTCCACGGTTCGAACCCCCAGTGCCGCATAATGGAGTGAGCTCCTGTTCCTTGCCCCAATTATTTATAAAAATATTTATAAAAATAATAAAGCTGGATATAAATATAATAAATAACAAGAAAAAATCCTTCAAAATGAATTTTGTTCTTTAAATTGGTTGTCTTAAGAATTGAGCTGGTATTTAGGGCAGCACAATCAGCTGTATTCCTGTAGATGTGTCTTATAAGACAGCAAATGATTGACCTACAAAAACTCTACAAAGAAGTTGCTTTGATTGAATCATGAAATCTTTCTTTCCCACTGATGGCCACAAGGGGTCAGCAGATATATTATCTGTGTTTGGAAGATTAAAAATAAAATAAAATACAGTACAGTAGTTGCAAATCTGCGTGCAAAGAGGGAAAATATTTTCTCTTTAGTTTCTCACTCGTATTGTACAAAGAAAGCCGTTAAAGAAATTGGCTGTGGCACCTGCAGTATAATCCTGACAGTCTTCAGGCTCACTTGCAGTTACCTGCTTAGAAACAAAGCTTTCTCCTCAAAGATATAGTCGAAGCCAAGACAAAGACCTGAAGTTGTTAAACTTTCATCTGGACCAAGTCTTAATTACAAGCCATCTACTTGAGCCACAGAAAAAAATAAACTTGAGGGCCTGCAAGTTTTTGAGGTATGAAAAATTCTTGAACATCAAAAGTTGGCTTTGTGCTACTTAATTTGGTCAACTGGAAGTATTTTCACCATAGGTTTTAGATTTTCCTGGCAGTCAGTGTGTTACTTTATAGCATTTCTGCTTCAGGCTATCTACAAGAAGACGAATATTGAACAAACCTGCTGAAATTTGAGGGTCCATTGTCTCCCACCAATTGTGTTGATTTGACTTTGACTACCAAGATACATTGCTGACTAACAGCCCACACTGCTGGTTTCTCTTCTCTTTTTCTACTTGTTGTGGAATCTGTGCATCTTACTGGGATAGGAACAGGTTTTAATTTAAAAGCTGGAAGTTATACTATCAGAAACAGTGGATTTATCTATTTTTGCTTAGATTTTTTCCCCCAGCAATCTTTCCACATTGCAATCTGAAATTACCCTTCATCATTTGTATGTTTGAAAGCTTCCTATCAAATCCTCTAGAATAGAATTATTTATTGGCCAAATGTGATTCAACACACAAGGAATTTATCTTTGGTGCATATGCTGTCAGCGTACATAATAAGAAAAAGTACGTTCATCAAAAATCGTAAGATATAGCATTTAATGATAGTCATAGGTTACAATAGGCAATCAAATCATATTAGGAAACAATGTAAATTGCAAGGATACAAGCAACAGAGTTATAGTCATAACTGGGAGGAGATGGGTGATAGGAACGATGAGAAGAATAATAGTAATGCAGACTTAGTAAATAGTTTGACAGTGTTGAGGGAATTATTTGTTTAGCAGAGTGATGACGTTCGGGAAAAAGCTGTCCTTGTGTCTAGTTGTTCTGGTGTGCAGTGCTCTGTAGCGTCATTTTGAGGGTAGGAGTCGAAACAATCCATGTCCAGGATGTGAGGGGTCTATACATTTTCCCCCAGCCCTGTTTTTGACTAGTGCAGTATTCAGTATGTTTGAAAGCTTCCCCGCCCACCTGCCCTGCCCGCGTGCAATGCCCCACCCAGTCACTCCTCATCTTGTGTGCTGCCCCGATATAGCACATTGTCACTGTGTGCTGTGCTCGCTTGCGGGGAAGAAGCCTGCCTTCCCAGTTCCCATGCAAATGATGTCTGTGGCCCAACTGAGTGGCGCTGATCTGCCCAGGTAAGCAAGCCTGCAAGTCGCGGCCTAGCTAGCCAACCCCCCTCCATCCCCGGGCTTAGATACTTGCCGTGGTAAGAGAGAAGAATGTAGAATAGGCAGTGCCTATTTAGTGTCAGCTATATTCCCCAGCTTCCCCAACTATATTCCACAAAGTGTATCATTTGCACTTTTAACGAGTTACCCTTCTATTCCCTCATCTAGAATAGATCATCATTTATGAAGGTGTTCAAGTGTACTAGGCTAAGACAGAGCCTTGTCACACCCCACTTCATGCACATATTAATTCCATTGTCGACTACCAGTTGAGTGCAGCTGGTCAACCAGTTGCAAATCCATCTGATTATGGCACTGCCTATTCTACATTCTTCTCTCTTGCCACGGAATAGCCTGTGGTCTACTTTGTGAAGCCTTATGTCAGGGTTCCACACATTAGCAATGCCATCAGAATTCCAAAAAGATGAAAGTCCATAGAATAAGATTTTATTGAAGACATTGTACTGGTATGGTCTGGAGAAACCCTGAATCTAAAATTCCTGAGCTTTCTCCACCCAAGTAAAATGGAAAGTTCCACCCCACTAATTATCACATGTTAATTTCTCACCAACCCCTTCAAAGAAAGTTCCAACATTCACTTTGGACCCTCCCCTTGCAGGTGGCCTCAACTCAGAGAACTTTCACATGAGAAACTATTTGAGAAGAATGCAAAATAGATAATGGCCTCCTAGTTGGTTCTATCAACCTCCACTCCCCCCAACACATTGGCCTTGAAGAGAGAAAATGTGTCAAAGCTAAAAGGTCCCATATAATATGCAAAAACAATAGCTAATACTTTTCAGTCAAAAAGCTCCCAATCCAAAAGACTCCTTTTAAGCTTGACAGGCCGCCTCCCTCTTCAATAGAAGGCATTTTCCTGTAACAAAAGGAAAGTCAATCAGCAAACTCCCTTCCCCAGAAAATCAACCACCCTTCCCCCCTCCAGGAGGTCCCTTAGGCTTGTGGGGGAATTCCTCGTGAAACTTCTTCACTAAACGATCTGTGTTAATGTTGTGGCTTTTAACCCAGGAAGCTTCTCAGAGAGGGTATCCCTTCCACTGAACTAAATACATTAAAGTTCCTCAAAGTATTTTTGAATCTAAAATTTTCTTGACTTCATAATGTCTCTGCCCTTGAACCACTACCAGGCTACGGGGTGCAGGGGCTTGGGGTCTGGTTTGAGAATCCACCCAGTGCTTGAGTAAGCTGCTGTGGCACACTGGATGCATTTTTCCTAGCAATCGAGGGAGGCTAAGTTGCATCATGACTGGGTTTATTATTATTTATTATTTTAAAGGACCCAGGAACTTCGGCCCCAATTTCTTGCTGGGTATCTTCAGTTTTAGATACTTTGTTGACAGATATACTCATTCTCCCACTCTGAAGGGAGTTGGGTTGGACCGATGCTTGTCTGCTTGCTTCTTATACACCTTAGCCAACTTCTTCAGCGCAGCTTTAATTCCCATCACTCCCTCAATGAGTCCATCCATTCCTGCAAGGACATAGATCCTGGGGCAGTTCTGGCGTTGCGACAAAGTCTACCCTGCTGGTTACTTGAAACAGCATTAGTCCCATGCTACTGTGGACAGCATTGTTGTAGGCAACTTCAGGGAAAAGCAAGAAATCTGACCAGTTGCTCTGCTGATAGTCCATGTAGGAACTCAACTATTGCTCCACCATGGCATTTGTACATTCAGTGGCCCCATTTGTACCTGGATGAAATCGTGAGCTAAGTCCTTGGGCCAACCCTATCAACTTCAAAAACTGCCTCCAAAACTTCGCTGTGAATTCAGAACTTCACTGTGAACTCCTCGGTTGGAAATTACTGTCTTTGGGGCTCCGTGCAAGCGGTAAATATGTTGGATGAACAGTTTGGGCAAGTTCTTGGCCGAAAGAAGTCCAGAGCATGCCACAAAATGAGCTTTTTTGGAAAACAGGTCAATGACCATCCAGATGACCATTTTCCCACTGCTTGAAGGGAGGTTGACTATAAGGTCCATGGCAATCTCCTCCCATGGCCAAGAAAGTTCAGCCATTGTTTGTAGAAGGCCAGGTGTTTTTCTAAGCCTGCCCTTCATGGTGGCACAGACTACGCAACTTTTTACGTAGTTCTCCATCTCAGACTTGAGGCGCAGCCACCAAAATTGCCTCTGCACTAGGTGGAGGGTCTTTAGGAACCTGAAATGACCTGCCAATTTAGTGTTGTGGCACTGCTCCAGGACTTTGATGTGTAGGCTGGTCGGGATGTAAATCTTGGTGCCCTTCTATGCAAGGCCATCATGTGTCATGAGGGAATCTCGGTTGTCAAGGAACCAAGGATCTATGTTCAATGCAATGATGATGTCATCCATCAGTGGGTGTGGGCCACTTGGAGGGCAACGTCAGCTCTGAGCTCTCGTAGTTATCTGGCCTGCTGGCTGCAAGGGGGATAACACCACTTGGATAATTTCTTCCTTTTGGCTGTTGAACTGTGGTTTCCAGGACAATGTATCCATGAGGATATTCTTCCGCCCCAGGATGTGTTTCAGTTTGAAGTCAAAGTGTTTGAAATTCTGGGCCCATATCACTTCTTTGGGGGACAACTTCCTCAAATTCCACAGGGCTTCCAGATTCTTGTGATCAAACTTGGAATGGTATTTTGCTACCTTCGAGGAAGTGCCTCCAAGAGAGTAACACCCAGCATATGGCATACACTTCCTTCTCCCACACTGCCCATGTCCTTTCTGTGTCGGGCAGTTTTTTGCTAATGTAAGTACAGGGTTGGAGCTGACCTTGAGGGTTCTCTTGGAGAAGCACTGCCGCTATTGCGATGTCACTGGCATCTGTTCGGATTACGAACAGCCTTTCTGGATCGGGATGCTGAAGGACCGGTTCTTGTGCGAACAGTTGTTTAAGGGCTTCAAACGCCTTTTGGCATGTCATTGTCCACTGCAGTGGTTGAGTTGGTCACAGTTTGAGGTTTCCCTCCCCTGTTTTCAGCAGCTCAGTTAGGAGTAGCACCACCTGGCAAACGCTGGAATGAACTGCCAGTAGAAATTGGCAAACCCCAGAAAACTTTGTAGTTGCTGCCGGGTCTGTGAGGGTTGCCAGTCTAATACGGCTGAAACTTTTTTCGGGTCCATCTCGATTCCACCACTGGAGATTCTGTAGCCCAAATATATTGTGTCATGGTGAAATTCTCATTTTGATAATTTGGCATACAGTTTAGCGGCTAATAACTTCTGTAAGACTTGCTGGACTAGTTTCACATGGTCCTTGAGGGTTTCGCTAAAGACATTAAAAACCCATTAATTCCATCAAGCCGGTCTGGCCTAATACTTAGCGGGGTTTTAAATTCTAAAATTTAAAATTTAAATTAAATTTACTGGATTTTGATTGGTTAATGGTTTAAATTTTTACTTTTATAATTGGGTTTCTGGCCATTGATTTAATTTGTTCTTAATTGTATTTTAACTTTTATATGTTCGGTTTTTAGATTGGCTGTACACTGCCTCGAGTCCTTCGGGAGTGGAGCGGTATATAAATTTTGTAAAATAAATAAATAAATAAAGATAAGGTAAGAATGTTATTCAGGTAGACCAGAACCCCCTAGTACAGGTACTCATGAAGGACTTTGTTAATCAACTGTTTAAACACAGCAGGAGCCCCTTGTACCCCAAATGGCATCACTTTGAACTGGAAACTCCCTAAGGGGCAGTTGAAAGCGGTTTTCCACTCATCTCCTTCTCTGATTTACAGTCTGTAGTATGCTTCCCACAAATCCAGCTTTGTAAAAATCTTTTCCTTGGCCAGGTGGATTACCAAGTCTTTCATGAGTGAGAGTAGATAGGTGTTTTCCACACTCATGGCATTGATCCCATGGAAATCCACACACAATCTCATCAACCCATCCTTTTTCTCATGAAATAGGACTGGGGCCACTACCCAGGAATTTGCTGGCTGGATGAAACCCCATGCAAGGTCGATGTACTTCTTCAATTTGGCCATCTCCTTTGGCATCATTGAATACATCTTAGGTTTTGGCAGGGTGGCCCCTGGTATGAACTCAATAGCCAGTGAGAGGGAAGTACATTGTGTCAAGCCTAAAAGGACATTTTGGATTGAGGGCTTTTCTGCTGAAAAAATATTAGCCATTGCTTTGCATATTATACTGGCCCTTTTAGCTTTGGCACATTTTATTTTACAAAGCCGATGGGTTGGAGGAGTGGAGATTGATAGAACCGTCTTGGGGTTGTCTACATTCTTTTAGCATATTTCTCATGGGAAGGTTTCTCTGGGTTGTGAACACCTGCAAGGGGAAGTCCTCGAAAGAACATTGGAACTTTCTTTGAAGGGGTTGGTGAGAGTGTGACATGTGATAATTAGTGGGGTGGAACTTTCAGTTTTACTTGGGTGGAGAAAGCCTGGGAATTTTAGATTCAGGATTTCTCCAGACTGTACCAATACAATGTCTTCAATAAAATCTTATTCTATGGACTTTCGTTTCTTTGGAATTCTGATTGCATTGCTGATGTTGCGTGGAACCCTGACACATTGCATTCTTGCTTGCTGAAGACTTCAGCGAGGTCCTGGTACTCCGGTGGCATGTCCACCACATCTGGGGCAACCCTGAGGGTGGCAGCTACTTCCTTTTCGCTAGTTGCTGGCTGGTTGGGATACTCGAGATTGGGAAGACCGTTAGGTGGTGGTGGGGGTAGGGCCAGGGGCTATCTTCAGTTTTCTAATGCCCCTCTCCCATGTAATGGTCAGGCTCCACTTGTCGAGCCAGGACAACCCCAGCTTTAGAGGATTGGTCATCTTGGGAGACACCATGAGTCTGATAACTTCCCAATGGTTGCCCACTTCCAAGTGGAAAGGTTCGGTCATTAGGGTGGCTGGCATGCCCCCCATCAGGCTCCCATCTGCCTGCTCAACTTGTATTGGCCGGGCAGGGGATGAGTGTGTATGCCTAATTCCTCAACTATGGCCTTGCTCACCATACATCTCGTGCACCCCATGTCTAGGAGGGCATCTATGGCCTTCTGTTTCCCCATCTTAGGGACAATCAGGCAGGTTTCGACTAGGAAGTGGGGGGATGTCCATGCCACCATTGGGTCATCGCTGGCTTCCTCGTCACTTGGCTCGGGGCTACTCTGAGGAGTCAAGGCGTCCTCTTCCTTGGGCATTGGTTTGAGGGCTTGCATCACTTGCTTTGCAGACTTTCCCTCATCTTTAGTTTTGTGCAGAGGGGTCTTCTTCAGTTTAGCTGAGGCTGCAGGCTTCGCCTGTGGGACTGGAACAGGCACAAGGCACTCAGATGCCCCATGGCCCTCTGTCGGCATCTAAAGCACCTCACTTGTGCTGTGGGCTCGCTGGCCAGGTGGGCTGGCTGCGCTGCTGGTCATCTCCCCACAGGTTTTTATGCCAGTTTTGCCGTGGGGCCTTGCAGTGTGGGTAGATCTCGAGGTGCATCACCACAGTTAGGTGATACCAATCTTGAATCCTCTCTGGGGCCCCACGTATCCTGCATGCTTTTCAGAGTTTGGGATCTAGGCCTTCTTTGTAGTAATGGATCAGAAATCAGTCAGGACAGTCTTGGAGCTTTCCAGCCACTCGGCGGAATTCCCAGATGTACTCTTAGGGGTCCTGGCCCTTTTGCTTGATCGCTCTTATTTCTGCTTCTGCCTCTTCATGCTGAGTGGTGTCTTTGAAACCGTTGCTCAATGCTCGCACGAACTCCTCAAAGTCGTCTAGCTCGGGCACCCCTTGATTATTCAATTTGGCGACCCATTCCGCTGCCTCCCCATCGTTCATCCCCTCAGCAATCGCAGACGTCTCGCTTGGTGGGGTAGTGATGCATGTGTGCCTCAAAATGCATTTGGATGCAGTTTAGGAAATAGGCTAACTTTTGTGGGGGTCCTATTGAATGTTGCCTTGAAGGGGGGTGGTCTAGGCAGTGCAGCTGGCATCCGCTGGGCAGGCTGGGCCGGTGTGGCCTGCAGCGGCAACAGCTAAAGGAGTGCCAGTTGTGGTAGTGCCCAGGCCAGTTGTGCAGATGCCCATTGGCACTGAACCCATCCCTGTCCCAGGTAAAAGGCCCAGCCTGGCGGAATCTGCGCTGCAGGTGGGAGCAGGGGCATCTGCTGCAAACCTGGGGCCCCTGCCTTGGGCAGTGGGCCTGGTGGGCCCGCTTGCGGTATTGGACTGCCTCTGGTGGTTGCTGCTGCTGGCGAGCCTGGCTGGGGTGCCCCTTGAATTCCTCCAGGCCCCGCACAACGGGGTGCCGTCCCAACCATCGCTCCCCCACTTGCCTGAGTTGCAAAGGAGAACTTCGGTTGGGGGAGTGCCCATCCGGCCACTGGTCCGGCATAGGCTTTCAGAGCACTTCCCACATTTAATTTAAGGTTAAAATTTGTGTGTTGTTATTTCTAGTAACTCTTAATATACTTTTGCTTATTAAGACCGAATGGCAGGGCTTTATAATTTATTCATAGGTAAGAAATGAAACATGGGAAGAAGAGATCTTTGGTTGAAATGTTAAAGAAGATTAGGGAACTGCCTGTTCTTGCCATGATAAAGGGGGGGAAATTTTCTTTATATATCTTTTTTCTTTATTTTTTCCTTTTTTATGTTTCTTTTTTTCTTTTGACATCTTATATTTTCTTTTATTTGTATTAACTTGTTATGTTCATATTTTTAAACTTTAATAAAAATCACTATTAAAATATTAAATTATCCTAATGCAGACTGGAATGAGCAATTCTTCACAGCCCTTTGGGATTTACTGGATACTCTTAAAGAGACAGTTAATCCAAATCTGCTGTTTTCTTCTTTCCCCCTCCCCTTCCTTCCGTCCATCCATCCGTCCTTCCCTTGCTTCTCTTCTTGCTTATTTTGGCCATGGTCTATTTTTAGATACCCATCAAACATGACTGGGAATGTCACTTGAGATCCAGAAGATTCAGCGGTTATCTTAAGTATGAACAGTGGACTGGTACCTAAAAGTTGCCTTGAAGACTTGTTTTCTTGTCTATTCCAGGATGAGGGAATTGAAAATAATTATAAATGAAGATCAGCTGGTCCCTGCTGTGATTGTGAGTGAAGGCGGCATCAATGAGAGGAAAAGAGAGAGCAGCCGCCTGCCAGAGAAATTCCCAGGTCCAGCATTGTGAAGGAAGAGAGTCTTTTGCTTAGGTAGCAGGGGGAGTTTCTTCCTCCTCTCAAGCTGAATGAGTGTGAAATGTCATCATATATATCCATACACACACACACACAGTGGAGACAGGTGGCGGAGGAAGGAGAGAGAGAGAGCGAGAGAGAGAGAGCACAAAAACATTTCACTCTAAGACTCCCCCCAAAATAAAGCAAATACTTTTATCTTTTTTAAATTTTGTGTCAAGTCAGGTTTTGACTGCAGGCAATTATCTGGTCTAGATCCTGCAGTTTTCATGGGAAGATTTTCAGACATAATTTGCTATTGTCTCCCTCCTGGGGCTGAGAGAGAGTGACTGGCCCCAGGGTCACCCAGCTGGCTTTGTGCCTAAAGCAGGGCTTGAATGCAAGATCTCCTGGTTTCAGGCCTGGTCCTTTAAAACCACTCCTGTGGCTCCCACTGTAATAGTAGCATGTCCTGTAATAATTCTCATGTCCAAACAAGGATTTTGTGTTCTTTTACTGCCACTTACATTTGTGTTTCTCTACCTAGCTGGTTGCTTTCCGAGGCCAGTTTGCCAGAAGCTATAAGAGTTCTGATATCATTAAGACAGTTTTCTCACTATCTGCTTCAAACATATTTTTTTTTAATATTGAACTCTTTGATATATCTGTTTTCACCTCTAAAAAGATGAGGCCAAGTCAGTTGCCAATATGCTCCTGGTTGAATAAATTGCTGTCATTTGCGTAGGTCAGCAAATTCTTGCCTTCTCCTTGTTTCGTGGAGATGATTAGCACAGTTTGAAATCAGCAGAGCTAAGTCATCACTGAATCCCTTTGCTTGTTTGCAAGGAAGACCTCAGGGATGTCCAAGGGATGTGGTTAAAAAGGTAAGCTGGCAACGATGGTGATGCAATTGAAGCAACACACACACAAGAAAACAGGCAGAGGTCTAAGGCTATCTAAGGATGGACAATGCAGTAATCTTCTAATGGTTGAAGGGATATCACAAGGAAGAGGGTGTGGCTTTATTCTCCAGAGCCCTAAAGATAAGAAAAGACCCCACTGGTGGAAGCTTTGTAGAGGGAAATCAAAACTCAAAGTAAGGAAAATTTTCCTCACCATGAGAGCTATTAAATCAGGGGTGTCAAATTCAAGGTCCGTGGGCCACCTCTGGCCCATGGGGTGCTTAGATCTGGCCTGTGGGACCACCCTGGAAACAGTAAATTACTGGCCCACGGTGCCCCTCCCAGTGAAAATGGAGCTCAGGGGGACCACACACGAGCTCCATTTTCACTGGCAGAGGGCTGCAGGAGGTCGTCCTTTTCAAAAAAAAAAAAGAAGGAAGGAAGGA
>JAEANM010000377.1:3662-37419 GCA_017656035.1 Myanophis thanlyinensis | reverse complement strand
ACTTAAATATGTAATTTTTAAATTGTTTTTAATTTTTTTAAATGTTATAATCAGTTTAATCGGCCTTAATTTAATTAATTTTAACTAGGTTTTAAATTGTTTATATGTATATTTTTACTTGGCTGTGTACCGCCCCGAGTCCTTTCGGAGAGGGGGCGGTATAAAAATCTTGAAAAATAAATAAAGAAATAAATAAATAAAAGTCTATCAGTAAATCAAAAAGAAAATGTGATACAATGCCAAGATAATTTTATGTATTCATTTAAAAAAAATTAAATTGCACCTACTATTTAAAATACAAAAGGATGATGCCATGTTGACTTTATGTAATGATTAAGGATTAATTTTTTTGTAAACTCATAAATACTGTATTTCCATTATTACAGAGGATAAAAGCAAAACAAAACAAAAGCCAATCAGTCTAAGGGGAAAAAACAGTATTTCAAACTCATACTTTAAAGAATAAACTGACTAGATGTCAAGATAATGTCATTTCTTCAACTGCTGTCCTATAATTTGGAAATAAATTATGCTGAATGGCCTGGGGCTGATTTCTGAAAATAAAGTGTAGAATTATCACATAAAAACTAAACAATAATAAATTGTATACTTTGTTAGTTACAATTTTTTATTCTTTGTAAAAATGACTATGTAAACAACCACTGATACTGCATTTTTTTCAACAGGAAGTTGGCAAATATAAACACCGGAAGTTTCTATGTGCCAAGCTGAAAACAGAAAGTATCACCTGATACTGAATATTTTACGTAAATTATATTTTCAAAATCACTGAACTATGATACCAAATTTTTAAACAAAAGTAAATTGTTTTGGGCTGTTGTATTAAAGTCAAGTAGCAAGTGTTTCTATACCATTAGGAAACAATTATATAATACACTTTAGCAGGACATCAATACAGCTGTAATAATCATTGCTGACTGAATAGTATCTATATCCATTTAAAAAGTATTGAAAATAGAAATATTTCCAACAGTAGCTCACTTTCCATTACTAGAATTCATCTTATTTTGTATTTACTTAGACAACTGCAAAATCCAATACTTAGCATTTTAGTTCAGGCACATATTTTTTCACCTTTTTTCACATTATACTGCAGTGATAAAATATTTTGCCTTGCAACGGTCAGAGATTCACCTGTTTTAATATAACTCAAGTTGGGAGAATTATATTGGAGAAATTAAAAAAAATATCTCCAAAATATTAAAAAATCAAACAAAATTAATAAATTTAAGCTATGCTGACATGTCAACATGTTTATCAAAATATGTGTTATCTTTTCAAGAACTTGCAATGTATGATAAAGTTACTGGAGAAATTAACTGTGCACACTCATGATGCAAAATTAACCGAATTTGTATTACACCTTGGATGGAATTCTACAGTACTTTTCCTGAGTATTAAGCGCACAGAAACAAAAGTTACATAACCAATTTTTCAGGGATGACTTGTTCCTAAAGAAAGCTTATCATAATTTTAAAATGGCTTCGACCCCTATCAGGCAAGATTGATGAACCCCCACAAAAGATTTTTTCAGTATCCTAGATATTTGGACAGCCGACTTTTCCCCATTTCTTGACTCCCCCCCCCCTTTTTTTTCACTTGACTGGGAGGAATTCACTAAAAGCACGCTGAACGGATACCGTTGTTAACTATTCCCACGATCAGCAAAGACAAGGCGTTAACAGCTTGGCAATATCGAAGGTCTGATCTAATAACCCTTCCGATAACTTTCCAGGGCAGGATCTGAATCTTCTTTCTTTCTTTCTTTCCATTTAGAATCACCCACCGTCATCCAGGGCCTGCCACACAGAGCCCCCGAGGCTCCTGTCATACTCAGCCCTCCAATACAAAGAAGTTAACGGGCAGGGTACTCACCGACGTTCAATTCTGTCTGCCTAACATTATTCACTGCCTGGGTCCTCTCACCAAAACCCTCTGTGGAAGAACAAAGAGGCTGGCACCCGTGCCCAAAGCTAACAATCCGACAGAAGTTATTTACATGTTAGAATCCAAGCTCGGCGCCGTACGGAGGAAAACAAATCGCCCCGTACTCCATTAGATCAGCCATATTACTCTTCCAAACCGAGCAGCTCGCCACTTCTCCGGCTACTTCGCCAGCAGATCCTCCGTCGGCGATCCTCCGTCTCCTTTAAACCCGCCTCCCCTTCCTTCCCTCCCTCCCTCCAGTAGCCGCTGTTCGAGGAAGTGGTCGGCAAGCCCCCGAACCGCCTGCGAACTTCGGCTCTTACGGTGCCCCCCCTCCCCACTGAGTAAAGCTGTCGGATGAGGAGGAAGAGGAGGAGGAGGAGGAGAACAGGAGGGGAGGGATCAGAGAGAGCGAGAGAGAGAGGGAGGGAGGGAGAAGAGAGCAAGAGTGGGGGGGGGGGGGAGAAAGAGAATGGGGAAAGTAGATCCGACTCTTCCGAGCAATGCAAAAAACGCGGACTGGATTCGCTCAGGGAAGCGGAACAGCCAGCCAAGTCTCAGAGACATTTACGGCCTCTGCCTTAACTCTTTACCTGCCGGTTGAAAGCCTCGGGAGAAAGCCGACTGGCCTTACACATCAACCGACCGTTTCCACCAAGACCGCCTCCGATAGATACAGCGGAAGAGAAAATGACGAAAAGCATCAAAAAGGAGGGTGGGACGCCCTGGATGCGCCTCTTTACTGGAACCACGCAACAACCTCACCCTTGAGAAGTAAATATCTCCTCGGTTCCATACACTGAATTGTTCTATTAATGTGTATTTTTGTAAATGATGGCGCAGGGAGGCAAGAAGGAACTTATTCTCCTTTCCTAGGCAACTACCTCTCTAAGAAAATAAAACGTTTCCAACATCTGGCAATAGCTCCCTTACTTACAGCATAGGTTATTTCAACAGAAAGCTGCACACAGTTTTAAACTAAACAATTCCCATTCAACCATATACTCCACGCATTGGTACCATTCCTTTGTTTTTTTGTCCCTTTTCCAGCTGAATAGAAACAAAGGAAGCATTATGTAACTTATATTATTTACTCTGAAGTTTGTCCTCTAAAAATAACAGTCCTCACCCAAACATCTTTAAAAAAAAACTAACCAATTTGTCCCTTTAGGCCACAAACTAAACTGGGGGCTCTTCTTTTTCCCTGTTACAAAAGTCATGCCTACTTGAATTTCTCACATGTGTCTTAAACTGTCCTCCAAATTAGAAAACAGCTTCCTATATTCTTTTCTTTTTAAATGTGAAGCTACATTGTCACCCAAACATCTTCATTGGTTCTCCTCCCCCAGCCATGACTTAACATAAATACAACTACATGTCTTATATTTTCTCCCACCAAATTCGATACAACAATTTACATATGGTAGTCATTTTGAAATAAGTTTCTTTTTAGTAATTGAACAGTATATACATTGCAGAACAAATAAATACAACTAAAATAAGTGGGAATTGTGTAAATAACACAAATGAATACATTCATACTGAAATATGTGTTGGACAAAGAAGTAACAAATAAAATTTTCTGTACTGCATATACCTATACAAAGCTTGTGTGATAATTTTCATACTGTCACCGCTACTTATATTTACTCCGTCCAATGTGATACTATGCCAAAATATTTTTAAAGGAAAAAAAAGATGAGCAACTGCTGAGTAATTGATGCCATTCCATATCGTGCACTGGTACCATATTCTAATTTGGCTCATGACATGAAGGTCACAATCTGGTGTTGTTTTATTACATTTGTACAACTGTCATCGAACTCAATTATAAAAGTTATTGCTAGAATAGCAATCCAAAGAACCAGTAGATCTGAATAAATCAAACATATTTATGTTAAAAAGCAGGACTCTGAAAGAGAAGTAAGAATACTGAAATATAATGAATAAAATTTAAAATGTTTAAAATGTTCTGCTATTAATGTTTTAAAACTGTGACAATGAGGGTAACAACGTTAGATTGGTGTAATGGAATATTTGCCTCAAATACCTCAAGCTCATTTAATTCTAGCACTGTCTCCAAATTTTAGAGCCTAGGACTGCAAAACTAGACCCAAGGAGGCTAATAAGACAAAGCAGAATGATTTTCAAAAAGAAATAAGGGGAAGAATACACTAAAAAGAAAGTGTCAGAGATTAAAAAATGGAATTGGTATAGCCAGCAATTTCTAAACCCCACAGTGATGACTACAGAACACAGTACTGTAGTAAGCTTCAGAGCTTAAAATAAGATTTCCCTGAGCAAGTTGAAAACATTTTTGGACATTCACATATTTTTACTACCTTAAGATGAGAAACTAAGACAAGGATCCAGAGCAAACACAACCGGATATTACTCTTGGTAATATTAGTCTTGCTTGTTTACTGAAATAAGTACTGTAGTGAAAAACAAGGTTAAGACTGTAAAGGTTGTAATTGTGAAAGCTTTGAGGTTTTAATAAAAACTGTTAATCTGAAAAGATGGTACCAAACTTGATCTGATTCTTGTTACCATAAGCTAACACAACATCCAATCTAATGGATCCAATCTCTGTATAAGTAGTGAGATAGCTGGTAACTAATTTCACGCTGCTGGTGCTGTAAATATTAACTCTGAGTACCATAAAGGGGAGGGGGGCAGGTGTCACAATGCTAATTATGGAACAAACCCAACAAATATTTTCTAGTGGGATAAGGCAAGGATGTCTTTCTTATACAGATTATTCCATTTTGGGGGTCCTGCAGCAATTTCAATGGCAATCCTAAACAGGAAAATAGGGACAAACATTGATTTTTTTAAAACATCTTATTTGTGACCAGAAACCCTGTTTGGGAAAAATTAATGTCGTAACAGTCTAAAACAACTTTCAGCAGCAGTTTGTGTGATATAAAGAACTTAAAAATATTCAGATTGTATTTTTATACAGTACTTGCTCTGAACTGTTAACTCCATACCTAATTATGTATCTGGTCAACCCTGACTAGTTTCATTTAAAATACTTGCTTTCATATTCAAATTATTCCAGAAATAGTATTGCCCATTTTTGTCATGTTATAGATATGACATGCAGAGATTTTATTCATTTATTTACTTAGTAAATTTCAGCTTTATGAAGGTGTTTTATAGGCTGGTCATGAACCACATTAAAAATTCTTCTTTATCATCTGGGAAGGCACAGTCTAATCTCATCTGGCAAACTGTTCTAGAGAACTGGTGTTGCTATTAAAAAGCAGCATCTCTTTACTCTATTCTATTTACTTTCTGAAGTTGAGAAACTAGTAGCTTCTCCTGAGACATTGGGGCCAGTTCTAATCAGAGTATGCAGCCCTAGAGACACTCAGAGGTGCCAAGCCATGAAGAATGCAACTGCCTGAACATTACATGGGTTGAAGAGACAGGTTGGGGAGATTGGTTGCCTCACCGGCCAAGCGGCTCACTTCTTGAGCTCCTTGAACTGTTTTGGGTTTGATCTAGAGTCCAGATGTTAGATGCGTCTTCCACTACTAGAAACTCAGCTAGAGAAGGTGAGAGAATTCATGATCTCCACAGGTACAGAATGGCTTACCTCAGGTAATCACTGGCTGATATATGAAGGCAGATATATGCTGGACTGAGTATTTAATTAATCTGACTAGACTATGGGGACATTACTCCTGGCCTTTGCTTTGGTCTGATCACTTCCTAGTCCAATTGTAATTGACTGCTAACAGGGAACTCTACAAGGCTCTCAGGGCCATTGGTGTCATCTATCACAATATTTGCTGGTTGGAGTTGGCAGAGGTGGTCTGGAAGGCACTTGGGAATTTTCCAGATTATGGCACCGAGTTTGACAGCTAGTGGTTTACAACTGATAATTCTGAAGTGGATAGGGTGCTCTTGGGCATGATCGTCACTGTCAGTAGGTTCAATCTATGCTCCCCTGGTTCTTGCATAAACCTAAGAAGAGTTTGGATCTGGGAAATTGCCAATGGCACTTGAAGGAGCCGTATATTAAGCCCTTTTCAGCAGCTTAAAAGCAAGATTCAGAGCAGGCAGATTTGTAGCGAGAGAAAGGGTTAGAGAATCTTGTAAACTGCACATCTGTACTCTATATTTCCCATTTTCAATTACAGATGGTACTCAATTTGCAACTAGCTAGTATTTAATGAGAGTTTGGAGTTACAGTGCCTCAGAAAGGTTGCTTTACTGCTAGTAAAGTACTATCAGCCATCATAAATGTCCCACGCTCCCCCACAGGGTCACATGACTGACTGTATTGTGGGAACTTGGCAACCAGCTCACATTTACAACTGGTTTCAGTGTCCTGCGGTCACATGACCATGATTTACAACTTTTTTGAGACCAAAATTTGCAGCTTCTGGCAAAAAAAAAAAAATCTATTCAAAGGAATAGGTTCAAAGTTACGACCACATGATCAATTTAACAATTTAACATACTCTCACAACCATGTGATTCAGTTAATAACTGCTTTAAAAAGTTGTGAAATTGGGTCTGATCATATGGCTGCTTCTGATCTCAATGTGCTTGTGAGTGGAAGACTACCTGTAATTCATTAAAATACAAAGAAGATAAAAGGCAATAGAGAGGCCTAAGTAGTTTAATGGGGAGAATGCTAATTTTTTTTATCTGAGTCCACAAAGATGTCTACTGTCTTATTTTTACAGTATTTTGGAAATTTCTGCTTACATTTCCAGAACCAGGGAATTCTATCATGCCAGAAAACGTCACTTTTCTTTAGAACCTTCCCTTAGTGATCCCATTTTGCCCAGTATCCCAATATTCCATTTTAAGGATGCACCCATATAATATACTGGCAAAATGAATTATTTGAACTTTCCAGTCAGGATTCAGGCATGGTCATGGAATTTAAATTCCATTGGTACTCTGATAATCCTTTTTCATGAGATGGATGAGGTCCTGGTTCTACTAGACCTCTCAAGCCATTGGCCATGATATTTTTTCTGGAAAGGCTGGAGTTCCGTTCCCTCTTTACAGAATACAGATTAACAGAGTTGGAAGGGATCTTGCAGGTCATCTAGTCCCCCACCAAGCAGGAGACCTAAACTATTTCTGACAAATGCTTTGACTCTGTAAACCAATAATTGAGGACAGGAGATTCACAACTCAATCTCTTCTCCAATTTAACACACATGAAACCACTGGAAAATTATCCAGTGGTTTGGCATGAGATGTCATCATATACTTAGATAATAAATTCTGTATCAGAATTCTTGGCCTAGCTAAAAAGATACAGCAACTGTCTCCTACTTGGAGGTTATTAAGTCTTGAGTGAACTGAAAATGGAATTACAACTGGATCATTGGAATCCCATTAGCTCAAATGCTGTCACTCTTTGGGGAAGTTTTCCCCCTCAGATGAGCAAGTTTACAATTTAGGGATCCTCTTGGATTCATGGCTTCTGCTGGAAGGACAGTGGAGTCACAGCCAGCAGGTCCTTTGCCCAGTTTTGATATTTAAATATATAAATCACATAATTTATATGATGTGCCTGTTGCAGCCCTACTGGAGTAGATAAATTTTGCTAGTGTGTCTCATGCCTTCATCACAACTTGTTTGGATTGCTGTTAAGTGTTCTATATAGAACCTTTTTTGAAAACTATTCAGAAATGCAGTTAGCTAAGAAAGTATCATAGCAGTCTCGTAGTTGGTTGCATTATGCACAAATTTTGAGCCCCATTCATACCAATAGGTTTCCAGGTACAATTTAAAAATTTAATGTTACTCTAAAAATGTTTGATACGACTCTCTCCAAGTATATTCTCATTTTGAATTATTTCCATTGAAGAAACTACTGGTGGTATCCCATTTCAGTCTTCTAGAAATTAGTTAAGTCTAAATATTCCACAGGGTTTTTAGTATTAATATGAGAATAACCTCAATAGTCAGGGTTATGAGAAGTCTGTTGTTCTCTGAGCTTGGTAAAGGTCATTGGAGCTTGGTAGCGCCTAGCAGTACTACAACTAGCACTGATGATGTTACGTAGTTTGGGGAATGAAACGTTTGCAAGAAAATTACCAGGCTCAGAGAGCACTAAGGATCTCTCACTTCAATCCTGAGTTACAAATATTCTCCTTTATAAGTCAGGGTTATGTTATCATATGATTCTAATTGTGATTAATTTATTTATAGTTTTCTACAAAGATTTTTACTTTAATGATAAAAAGTTGCAAGATGCACTAATAAATATATTTAATACATAAAAAGGATTAATTAAAAATATTTTATTACAAACTAAAAGTATGACCCTGTCCTTCTCTCCTCCCGAAAACATACTGACAAGATTTCAAAATGTGTCAAAATTAGACTGCCTTGCTTAACCCCGAGTAAATGAACAAAAAACAGTGACCACTTGGTTACGATCTGGTTTTTTTTCCTTGAATTCACAGCTCCTGCTTGAACTATAGGTGTGAGTCAGATTTTCATGCCCTTAAATCCTGTGCATTGTTTGTAGCCATCTCTGGAACAGAAAGCTTTGCTCTTGATTCTTATCATCTCCTATTGTTGCAATTCATTCTATGTTGGGCTGCCATTGAAGATCATTCTGGAAGCTTCAGCTGGTTCAGCATGCAGCAGCATGCAGCAACCTGAGTAGTTGTGGGAATACCTAAATTCACCTGAGTAACCACTACTGAAAATTTTGTTGCAACATCATGGCTTTTTTATTTTAAGGTTATATGTTTTATCTTTATGTCCTTATTTGGAACCCATACAAAGACCCATTCAAAGACTTCAAAGACTTTGGAAATTGAACAGCATGTAAGATGAAGTAATAACTAAACCCATAAAGATTTAGAACTTGGAGATAAAGGGTATGGAAATAATGGTTTTGTTGACCACTTTTTGTGTAACCCAAGATTGTAAATAATATTGTTCTAATATGTGTCATAATGTCGTAATTCAAATGTTCTCCAAGTGGAGGTTGGGGAACTCTAGGCAGCATAATTTTGTTTTAAGCATAATTTCAGGGTTTGCTCTTCACCTTTGTCTGTGCAGCACGCCCCACTTCCCCAATGGGTAGTTGGGTATCACAAAACTTGACAGCTCTTGTAAAATACAGATAAATATTTAATTATTAACATGGAATTATTAAAAGTGATATGTATTACTTGACCAACTCTAATCCCAGTAGTCATTCATTTTAATAATGGGAAAAAATCCACACACATTCATTATTTCAAGAATTCTGCCACTATATAATTTTAGAATCTCTCCTATAATCCCTATCAATTCATGGAGCATCTGATACACTTCAGGTTTATATCTGTTTATGATATATTTATGGATAAATTGTCTTCTTTATATAATAAAATATATTCTATATTAATTCTATAATTTACAACCGATTTACTATCATTTGTTTGGTGATCATTCGAAGTGACAATGGCACTGAAAAAAGTGATTTATGATTGCTTTCACACTTACAACCATTGCAGCATCCTAATGGTCATGTGACCCATTGGTCTTGGGACCAAAATTCAGATAACTAACAGTGCCCTGGAGTCATGGCATCCCCTTTTGCAACCTTCTGACCTGAAAAGTCAATGGGGAAGCCAGATTCATTTTACAAACTAACAATTGCAGTGATTTACTTAATAACTGTTGCATGAAAGGTCACAAAATGGGGCAAAAACCACTTAAATATCATTCTTAGCAACCAAAATTTTGGACTCAATCATGTTCGAAAATCAAGGGCTACCTATATTCAACAATTTTCTGAGGCATTATTGTGCCAATACATAGATTTTAAAAGGAGCATATCAGATTGCAGATAGCTTTTCTTTTAAGAGAAGCTTTAAAATAATTTTCTATTTATATTTTATATAAGTTTTATATAATGAAATGCATATATTTACATTCTAATTCTAATTAATACAAGTATTTTATTAAAACTTTTCCCATGTATGCCACTTGCAGCTCCTCAGCAATAAAAATAGCATCCTCCAAGTTGTGCAACTTCATCACACTGCAACTATCCTCCCAAGCAACTGTGTTTGCATTTCCCACACTACACTATGTTAAATTATTCCATTTATTACATGACTACATCATATTACAGGAAGCATAGGGACACTTGTAGTTTGTAGAAGTAGATTCAACCAATTGGAATAAAACATAAAATCAGCCCTAGTGATAAACTATAATTAATAATCAGATTACTTTATAGAATATGATAAAGTGTCTGCTTGACATAGGAGTGAGCAGGCAAATTTCCCTGCAGAATGTTTTCTACAAGTAGGGTTAACCATAACTTGGAATTTTCTTCCTTCAACTGCTCCAGATAGGAGTCCAAAGACAAGCCAGAGAATAAAAATAATAGTAGGGTTTTTCCAGCATTCTAAGCCTAATGTAGTTTATTTGAGTCTAGCTTAGTGCAGTTTGTCATTGTAGCAATAATCTCCAACCCATGGTTTGACATTGTCTTGTGAAAGCCCAATCAGTTCTGAGCTTTTCAATAAACTATAGTTAATCAAACATGGGTTTACATTTTTAATCCAAACATTTAGTCTATGAATTAAAATACATTCAATCACGTGGCTAGTTATCAATCTATTTAGAGCTTTATAAATAAGTATCAATAGTGTAAACAGATAGAATTTAAAATTTAAAAACTTTAAATTTAAGAACTATTCCATATTTCACATTTTTATTTTCAGTAGCAATTTGGCTACTGCAATTATAGTAACTGAAATATCTAAAACCCCTTCAAGGCTATTATCTACGTACACTCTACAATGACATGGGCAACCTAAAAACTAAATAAATGCAGTCTTTAGGCTGGATTCATAAATCAACTTAACCATGGTTTATTGCTCAAACTACAGTTAACTGGATTTACATGTGACACTAAATGAAAAACCAAGTTTCTTTATCTATGTATCCTCCCACTATGTTGAATTTAACTCCTAGAATTCTCCAGGCAGCATACCCATTAATGAAAATTCTGGGAGTTGATGTTTACAGATCTTGAGGCTGCCCAGATTAGGAGTTGCTATAAACTATGGCTTTCAAAGAATAACTGTTAAAAAACATACTAAGACTAAATTACACAAACACTACAATAGAAGGCACCATGGCTGGCACAACTGACATGAGCTGAGAAAAGATACTTTGTGGAAGAAAAAAAGCCCTGGGCTGCAATAATATTTCCTGATGTAGAAGGCACACCCAGTTGTAAATCTGATCCTTGAAGGGAGGGTATCTCTACTACCTTGTTAATCATACAACTCACCAACCAACAGAATCTCCATGCTGCCTAAGTTCAGTTTGCTGGCTGTCATCCAGGTTCCTTGCTAAATTTCCATATTGATTTCAATCTCTCAACAAAATCCAGTAAAAAGAAGTAAATTTGGAAGTTTTCAGTAAACTTACGACACTTAATTCTAATTTTGTGAATGACCTCACTCAGTTCTATATAAACATTTTTTTTAAATGTACAAAATGAACCCTGCAGATCCTCATATCCCATGCAGCAAGGCCAGATAATTGTTTTCCAGCAGGACATTCTGTAAACATCTATTGAAAAATGCAGAGACTGGAATATTGGAAGAAAGACAGTTTAGCTTTCAACCAGGATCACTGCTTTTCGAAAGTACTGAATGTCACAGGATATTAATGATGCTACTTCCATCTTTCAGAACAGGATTCATCACAACAACAAAAATATATATATTCTATGGGCAGAAATAGATCGAAAGTTTTCATGCTCCTTCAAATATGTTTGAACTGTGTAGAGTTCCATCACTTAAAACATCTTACCTGGGAAGAGAGCTAGATATTATTATAAAATTCTATATTAAAGAAGCAAGTTCACCATCAAAATATTCAAGATCACTTGTCTCAGAGATTTTTTTTTTAAAGGCAACTGGGCTGTTTTTTCCTTGAGGAGGAGGAAGGAAATTGCTTCACTTCTCACCCCAGAAGCTTCATCAGTTGTGATGGCAGGGGAATGGGAGGACAGCTATTGACAGTTGAGACTGGATGATGGGGAGATGGAATCTTATCCTTCCATTCTTCCCCCACCCCCACCCCATCTAGTCTCAACTGTCAGTACCTATCTTTCCATCTCTTCACCATCACAACTGATGAAGCTTCTGGGATGAGAAGCAAAATGTTTTCTTCCACAAGGCAATAACAGCCTAGTTGCTTTTTTTTTTTTTTTGGGGGGGGGGGGGTCGGCAACCCTTTGAGATAATTATGATCTGGATGACTGACAATTTCTACACACATTACAATCACTTATTTTCAGATCACTTATTTTCATAAAGAAACAATGACCATCTGTAGGACTTGGCTTGTTGGTCCATTCATGCAGGACATCATAAAGCATGATAGGACAGGACAACTCTTTATCCACACATATACATCTGGACTACCGCAATGCAGTCTATTTAGGGCTGCTTTTGAAGACCACATACAATGAAGAGGACATCTTACTGATGAAAACTTCCACATTCATGTAACACTTGTCCTTTGGGCTTTCTAATTGGCTTATCTGCCAACAGAATTCTAGCTGCAAAGTACTGGTTTTAACTCATGAAGGTTGTCCATAACTTGGTACCCAGGTACCTCCAAAATAGCTTGTCTAATTGATCCATCTGGATTATTTTATTTGAAATAAATTATGGGAGGAAGATTTAAAAAAATATCTCTTACTTCTGGCCCAATTTATGATATAACCTCAGCCCTGAGGACAGACACACTAATGATTTCCTGGAAGTTCATCAAAACTGAATTCTCGCAGAAAATGTTTGATGGAGGGGAAGGACAGGATTTCATGATGTCATGACACAATACAAGTGTAAAGGGAACACTCAAAACGAGAATATTTTTAGCTGTATTCCCAAGATACACATAGTTCTAGCTTTTTTAAAAAATACCCATCTCTGTCACACATTGACATAATGTGATAGATGATATTTTGCAAATTATTACTTGAAAGTTAGGGTTTTTTTTTTAACATGGCCCATATCATGACTCTTAACACTTCAGAGACTTAGCATTAGCATCAATGATGTTACCTAGTTTGGGTAACAAACTAGAAATAAAACAAGAAAGCTCAGAAAGTACCAAGAGCTCCTCACTGCAGGATTTATAATAAACCTTGAACATCATTGCGGAGAAGATGATAACCTGTGGAATACATAAATCAGTAGCTTAGGAATTATATAGTAACCTCCAGAATCCATTCATTTCCGACTTCCTAGGCAGAAAGAACTGGAACTACAATAAAATAATATCCCCCAAGGATCATTCCATTAGAATATTCAGAAGGACAGCTATCTGATTTTTTGGGTTATTTTTAAATTAGTACTGTCAATTCTGGTTGTTGTTAATTCTAATATTAGATCTTTATATTTAATGTGAGAATTATATTTATATTTATCTGTACAAAGTTACTACAATGTAGTACTTCTTATGTGTCCAGTGGCAATATACAATTATTTTAATTTGCAAAAAATAATACATCCAGCTCATTACAGGCCAGAAGGAAGCCAGAAGAAAGTGGATAATTTTAAAAATATTAGTTATGAGAGGATTATTTAACTATATTATTATTTATTTCAAAGTTTCTGAAACTATCCTTTGTGGAATGTCCATATTATTTAAAAAAATGAAAATGGAAATGGAAAACAAAACTACATATATAAATAATAAAATTACAGATATAAAAACTACAAATAAAGATATTTTAATCCCAATATCGACAATTCTTTCTGTGCCATAGATGCTAGTAAAGATAACTATTTTTCCAAGATTTAAGACATTTCAATACATAGAAGTAATCTACTGAGCATTCTCTATTTTTAATACCTGCAAAAATTTAAGGATCTAATATGTAATGCTAACAAAACCTACAGTTTCATTTGGGACATTTTTTATTTTAGGGCTATGAAACATTAAGATATTGATAGGATAGAATATAACTGGTACTGAAAGCATCCAATATTGCTTATATGGTTTTTTACCTCTTTCTGGATCTCTCAGTGAATTTACATATATACAGCCTTTCCACAACTGAAACTATAGGTATGCATATATAAGACTTATTTGGCCATTTATCTCATATAATGATTCTAAGTGGCTCATAACAATCCTTAAAAGCCGATGAATAAATATGAATGTACCATTTCCCCCAGACACCAGACCAAACAAGCTCCCATCTCAATCCCCATTACAGCCCAATACTTGGATGAAAAGCCAGACCTTTATGGTCCTGACCTTCCAGAAGGCTAACAGAGTAGCCTTGGAGTATCCACTGAGAAGGCACACATCAGATAACAAGATTTAAGGGAAGGGACCTGGAGTGTGCTCACCTTATCTAACTTGATAGAATGGGCAAATAATCTCAGGGAGGGGCAGTCCCACATTTACATTCACTTCATAATTACATGACTATGAAAAGCAGTGTCATAAGTAGAAATACACAAACCAGCCTGTTGATTATATTTGTGGAAAAACAAATATAATGGAGGGATTAAGAACTTCTATTGAAATGAGGAAACTAAAATTATATACAACCAAAGTTATAGATTCTAGGGAGGTTCCTAAATATATTTCTAATCATTACAGCTGGTAAACCTGTCAAACCACTGGCTGAGGACTGAATAGGAACACAGTGTTGAATAATCGTTTCCAAAAGCATGAGGGCCTTAAGTTTTCTGAAATACTACTAATTGGAATGAAATACTTAAATAGACCTTAGGAACATTGATGGAGGAAAACATACACCAAAATTCATTTAAAACTAATTATAGGAGAAATTAAAAAGGGATGGGTATTTTTATTATTGTTGATTTAGTCACAAAGTATTATTCAATGGGATTGTTTCAAAATAAAAAAATGATTGCTATATTTTGTGCAGGCTAGCAAAACAAAAAATCTTAAGTAATCTAACTGTTGTTTATTATGTCTTTCAAAACCACACAACAAAAGTAAACAGGTATACACATCCCAAATTTTCAAGTATCCTTTTCTCTGGGAGCTTTCCATTAGTAACATGTTATTATTTCAGGTTTATAACATTAAAATTACCATATAGAATATATGTAAGCATTTTCCAGTATATCAAAATAAGGTACCTTAATTCTAACTTAATTCTTAATTCATAGTATATCACATAAAATTAGAAAGTCTTTTTAAAAGAATCACTTTTTTCAGTTAGATTCTAAACAACTAGTATTCATATTGACAACAGTTTTAGAATGTGAAGCTTAAAATCTAGTTTTTATATAAAATTTAATGCGGCAAGAATAGTTTCAAAACATACTGGTATGGATACAGAAATAACAAGATTTTATATACTTTACATTTATAATTATCCCTAAAATATGATATTGGAAATTAAAAAATAATGGCTGTGTATATTTAATACTCTTTGCATCCTAAACGGCAGCCATGGTTACCAAAGTTGCTTATTTATCTCATATGGCTTTCATAAGAAACTAACAAATTGGGTTCTATGTCCCCTGTTCACTCAGGCACTAATGAAAAAATAATCCTGGGATCACCAGACCTAGAAGTAATGGCAGCAATTAGCAGCTATTTTTGATTGTTTCATCTTTAAAGAGGGCTGCAATTCATTTCAGACCCAACCTGGCCATGTATATTCATGATTTTACTATATCAAAAGTAGAAATTTTACTTACTTACTTACTTACTTACTTATTTATTTCAGGATTTTTATACCGCCCGCCCCCCTCCCGAAGGACTCGGGGCGGTGCACAGCCAGGTAAAAACATACAAGTAAACAATTTAAAAACCCATTTAAAATTAATTAAATCAAGATTTAATATAATAAAGATTTATATAGTAAATCTATTTGCTATGAACTATGAATTAATCTTCACAACAGAAAACCAAACTATTTAACAATATAGAATATAAGAAATCTAGAGTTAGCATATAATACATCACATGTTTCCAAAGACCTATATTCATTGGTTTTGATCTGTAAGCCATCAAATAGTTAGAACTATCTTACTGGGACAAACAATTTTCTACAGCTTTTACCATATCTTTTAATGTACAAACTAGGGTTGAAAAAGGTAATGATGTATATAGTGGCTTGCAAGTATCTTCCTGAAAACTGACAAATATCCAACCATACAATGTATGTGACAGGTTTGTGTCCATATAACACAATTCAGATAAAAGTTTGATGGTCAGGGATAAACAGGCATAAAATTCGTTTTAAAAGCCAATTATTGCCTTTTTGGTTTTAGATAAATGCTGTACATTTTTGAAGTACATCTTGAAGTACATCTTTTAAAAGGCAAATAGCAGCATAATATCCATTCATCCATCCATCAACTGAAATATTTTACAAACCCCACTATGGAAATCTTGGAAGTAATCCTTTTGATTACAATAGCACTTACTTTTAAGTAATGCATTTTGTATAAGCCATCATACTTCAAATACTGAAAATATACTATGTAAGATTTAACAAGTCTTGTTATGGTGTAAGAGTGTAAATGTCAGCCAGATAAGGGATAATTAAATACATTTCTATGATCCATATCCTTTACAGTTCCCATTCCAGATTTATTCTAGAAGTTTCCTGCAAAAGGAAAATTACTAAAAAAAATACATTTTCTGTTCCACGGGAAGATGTATTTTATGATGAAAAGGTCACTGATGGGTATCATTCAATGAAATGTATAACCCACATGTCGAACCAAATAAAAACAGCTGTATTAAGAAAGAGAGCAGCAAGCAATGAAGAGAAAGTAAGCAATAGTTCAAATAACAAGTAGAAATGTATAAGATGTACTAGCAAAAATACTTTATCTGGATCTATTTTGCAAACCTGGTAAAAACAGAGGAAAAATAACTTGTTATTTCCAAAATACTATCAATGTAATAATTACTGTGAATGTGTTCAGACTTTAAATTATCACTAAAATACAATTGTTTTTCCAATTCTTGCTGTTGTAGGAATTTTTGAAACAACCTATGGCCACTTCCTAAAAAAATATTAGCTCTTAAGGAAAAAGATCAGTACACTACATGCAACTAATTAGCAGTGTAAAGAGAGAAATGCATGTTACAACTAACTTCATATATAATTTAATCCAAAAAGAAAAGCATTTAAGCAAAATACTTAATAAGAAATTAAAACTATGAATTATAATGTTAATGTAATCAACTTGAATACATTATGAAATTTTATACACATTTTAATTTAAAGCACTTTAAAAATACAGACCGGCTGAATGAATTGCCTTATACAGCAACTTCCATATTTTTTTTATGCATACCATATACATGCAAGCAATTTCATAGAAGGATACAACTTCTCTCTTGCATCATGGTTTTACCACCTAGCAGATGAGATATTATAAACTTTACTGGTCAAATACCCAATTATAGAAAAATTCATCCAGCCTGTTCTCCATTTTTGCTGGAACCATGATTTCCAGAAGTTCTAGTCATAATGACTATGAAGAACACTAGACAGGGAAAAACTGAACGGTATTGTTGTGCTTTGAAAATCAATTGACAGATTAAATACCTTCCTTAACCAAAGATACAGTGTCTTCTAAATATCTTGTAATATGCTAGAAGCAGGAAATGTATAGAAAGATACTGCCACTGTGTAGACACCTTTTTTTTTTTGCATGAAAAATACATAAGTCTAAATTTTGCTTGAGGATAAAAGCTTGTTTTACTCAGTATCATACGAACTGGATAGATTATTAAACAGCAACATAAAAGGCAACATTATGTAGAGAAGTACAAAAATGGTTTGTAGGGTTTCCTATGTAGCTTTTCCATTTCTGAATTTTTGTAAACAAGTACAGCAAACTGATTTTTGTTTAGGATAAAAATCTAAAATAGTTATTTTCCAAAGTTTGCTAGTTGTCCGAAGAAAACCATTGCTTTTATAGGATTCTGTAGGGCATCTGTGGTGAATTTTTACTTACTGGGTGCCGAAGAGGTCCCTGTATGTACATGGCTTCTACACGTGAGCTGCACGTGTATGAACATTGTCTGCGCATGCACATGACTTTTGTAAAAATTCATGCACACGCGCAGCAGAGCTCCGAAGACCAGTTGGACTCTGAAGATTGCTCACATGTGCATGAACAATTGTGCGCATGTACAGCTGGGTTTCCGCAATCGCGTGTGCGTGTATGCACAATCATGTGCAGTTGGACGTTAAGTTGGCTGACAGCTCGTGTGCCAGACAAAATGGCTCTGTGTGCCACTTGTGGCACTCGTGCCATAGGTTCCCTATCACGGGTGTAGGGGGTGCTGGCATTCTTCCAAAATGAACCCCAAGTGAGCCCAAATTAACATATAGAGCAATATTAAAGCAATCCTGAGCCCTTTATACAAAATATATTTGTATTCTCCATTTCCTGGCAAACCCAAACCACCCACCTGATTCACTGCCAAATACAAAGTACAGGATGCTCCACACTTGCATCAACTAGTGTTGCAAGAATGAGACACAAGTTTGATTTCAGCACATTAACTCTTGGGGTCCAAGTAGCAAAAGATGGCAGAATCCAGAAACAAAGCCAAAACAACCCAGTCTTTCCACCAGCCATTCTCTGCTAGTTGTGTACACCCCTCGCTGTGGCTTTTGACAGCTCCTGGGGAGGAGCTTCCCATTACACAATTACATGCCTAAGGTTGGTGGATTTGCAATGCACACACCACAGAAAAGGGTGGAAGGGAAGTAGTCCAATTCTGGGAGAATAACTTCAAAATAAGTTTATTTTATTTTTTAAAATGAGATGATTAGGAATTTTAAAAATGGGAGTGTGTGGGTGAATGAAGCTAGAAGTAATTAAAGAAAGATTAAAATCGAGGAGGGTGACAAACGAGGAAGAAGAAAGTGATGGGGGGGGAAGAACAGGAAAGCTCTTCTTAGCGTTCAAGAAGAGGGAGAGAGAAAGGCCAAAGGAAGTTGAAAGCAAGGGGGAAATGAAGGTGGGGAGGACGGTGACAAAGCGGGGAAAGGCAGAAGGAAGGAGAGAGGAGGGAAAGGCGAGGAGCCGGGCCATTCCCAACATGGCACTATGGCCGGGGCAAGGGAAGGACAAAAACAAAAGAAGGGGGAAGCGGGGCAGGGCAAAAGGGCACAGACAGGTGAGAAGGCGGCAGAAGAGCCGGGGGGGGGGGGGGAGGGAGGGCTGGCGACACGGCAAACCGGAGTAGCCGAGCAGAGGGCGGACGCCCCGGCGGGGCTGACAGCGCTCCTCCGGGCTTCCTCTGGCCCGCAGCGACGCCCGCACGGAACTTACTTCTTCCTGACTCTCTGGAAAGGGGACGCGCCATCTTTACGAGGCCGGCCCCTCGGTCTTTTGTCTGTAGCGGCGGCCGCGGCTGTGGGGGAAGACCCCGGCGTGGGGCTCTGCTGCTCGGTTGACATCCTAGTCAGCCGGTCGGGGGAGAAGCATGGAGGGCGGCGGCGAGCGGGCACGGCGAGAGTGCGGGAGGACGAGGGCGATCCCGACGCTCCTCCTGCTGCTCCAACGGCCACGGCGGCGGCGGTTGCTGCTGCGACTGCGGCTCCCCTTCTCCTGCGGGTCCTCGGCCACCACGACCGCCTCCTGCGCCTCCTCTACCTCCGCCTCGCATCGCTGGCCTCAGCCGCCGCGGACCAGCGCGCAGGTAGCCGCATGGGGAGGAGGGGGAGAGGAGGGCCCGCCTCAGCCACGCGCAATTAGACCCCCCTCGGAAGGGCTTGGGCGGAGGGGGAGGGGAGGGAGGGGAGGGGAGGGGGCGCCGGGGCCCCGCCGCGGACCTCGCGCACGGCCGACGCCTTCTCCCGTGGGGCGCGCTCGCGGGCGGCAGGGCGACGCGGCCTTCGAGAGCTGCGCTCCGCCTGAGGAGCCCGACGCTTCCTTGTAAACGTTGGCCCGGCGCCCTTCCCCCGCCCTGCAGGGAAGGGGAGGAGGAGGCAGGCGGGCGGGCGGAGGGAGGGAGGGAGGGCAGCCGGAGATGAAGTTTTGACAGCTCCTCCAGCTGCTGTTGCTGCTGCTGAGGAAAGAGCGAGCGAGCGACGACGCGGGGCGGGGGGGGAGGGGAAGGCGGGCAGGCGCGCGCGCGGGTTTAGGGTTCCGTGTGCGTGTGCCTAACTGCCAGGGCGCGCGCCCGCGTGTGGCATACATGTGCGTCTGTGGTGTCACGGGAAGATGGGGGGTTGGGGGGAGGAGGAGGAGACCTGGGGCCGCTCTCCCTTCTCTCGACTCCCTCAGGCCCCGCCGCGAGCCGGGAAGTTGGAGTGGGTGGAGGTGGTGGTGGGGTTTGAGGGGTGGGTATAGCGTCGGCTTTTTTGCCTCAGAGGGTGTTGCACGTGACTGGCGGCCCGGCTGACTGACGGGCTGCCCGAGCCGGCCCCTCCCCCCCTCTCCCTGAGGTGGCGGTTGCCTGAGCAGCCACCCTCGACGTCGCGGACGCCTCAAGGAAGGGCTACGCGTCGCTTCAAGAGGCGGCGCGCCCCCTCGCAAGAATTGAGCAGGGGGGCTTGGGAGGGGGTGGCGTTCGTTTATTTCCTCCCCAACGCCTCTTTGGAAAGAAGAATGGGGGGAGGAGGAGAGGAAGACAGTGGCGGCGCTCGATCTGCGTCCCGCCCTCTCTCTCTCTCTCTCTCTCTTCCCTTCCTCCCCCCCCCTCTCTCTCCCCCTCAGCGGGGCCCCACACTGCGCCTGCCCGAGCCACCCCGCCCACCGGCCACCCCTTTTTCTCAGCCCAGACAGCTCATTCGACGCGACGCCGTCGCTGACCTCACGGGCTCTGCTGGCGACGGTTGGCCGGGAAACCTGGAAGCCCGGAGCAGATGGAGCGGAGTTCGGGAAGCCCAGGAAGGCCCCGGGGAGCAGCGCGCGCTCCCGCCCGCCCGCCTGCTATTTGTGTGTGTGTGCGCGCGCGCGCGTCTGAGTTGCCAGCTGTGCTAAACAAACCGCAGCAGGCGGCCCCGCGAGGCGCCTGAACCCCAGCCTGCAGGTGTCGGGTGCCAAAGCGTCAGACGTGCCCATCTCTCTCCGCAAGGCGAGGCGCTCTTTTCGAAGCTGGTTTGGGAACAACACCTGCCAGTGCCAAAGATGCTTTTAGGCAGGCCCCAGTATCTTTCGACTTTTCTGTCACCACTTTCCATCCTCCCAAGAATTTGGGCTATTGTGAATTTTATGTTACCAATCCAACCTTTCTCCTCCAGGGCTGAGAAGTGCACTCTTGTCAAGTCTGCTTAAGGGCAGTTTAGTGAAGAAACTACAGTTGGTTGGGGACCACCCAACTTTGTTTTCTGAACGCAAAGTCTTACACAGCCCATCCTGAAGATAAAACATTAGTTCTTATCAGTGCATTGGACAATCCTTCCAGCTTTCCTGTGGTGGAGCCCTTATTTAAACTTGGTATTTCAATGTATATGACCATTTCAAATTCACAACTTTACTTTTATTATATATTATAGACCAATGTACCGTTTGTTGTATACTGAGAGCATATGAACCAAAGACAAATTCCTTTTGTGTCCAATCACGCATGGCCAATAAAGAATTCTAGACTTATACAACAATGGATTATTCTAATCAGGCAATGAAGCAAACCCTCTTTTACTCAAAAAGTTTATTCTGTGAAGCCTTTTAATACCACTGTCTTGGCTTTTCTGTTTTTCATCTCTAGTAGTAGTAGCACAATGATATTGTACTTTATAACCCACAGAAAACCATTAGAAGAGTGAATTTGTATATAAATAAATAACCTAAATTATAATGCATTTCAGCTGCTTTTGTTTTAGTTATCTTGAGTAAACCCATTTCATTTGAACACTTTCCCCAGATATATAGTAAAAGTAGTTTTATCTCATGATTTATTCAAGGATACATAACATCTTTGCTTGGGAAGAGGTTAAAAACAAGGGAGTTAAGGAAATGTATCAATGTTTACAGTTAATGTTAAATCATATAAATTTGGCACACAGGCTGAAGTTATAATTATTTGCCAATTGGCTGGGGAATTCTGGGAGTTGGAAAACATTGGCTAGTTCTTCAATCATATAGCAACCCACAAATCTTGGGTAGATTTGAATCCTGTTCCAACTGTTCATAAAAGAACTGGGAAAGTGGAATAAAAAAAAAAGAAATACAACTTTAATGTAGATGTTGAATCAAATTATGATTGCTGCAATGGAAATGTTATTCTTCAGAACCAGAAAGGGGCTGCAATTCTGTATTTATTCACCAGACATCACCCCTCTTGATGCCTCTCGGAGATGTTGGCTGTTGGACTGTACTTGGCTACAAATGAAAAGAGCTGGCCCAATATTTTGGACAGCGTCAGACTGGGAAAGGCTGCTTCAACTCTCTTTTCCAGCCTGAACGGAGCGGACTCACTTCTTGGCTGGATTCAGACGAATTGGTCCGTGAAATTCAGCGGGACCGGCTCCCCCTCTTCGGGATGGGGCCAACTGACAGTGCCGGTTGGCTTAGAAGAGCCTTTCCAAACCTAGGTCGCTCAGAGAGTGCCTGGACAATCACCTGCAAAACGCTGAGCAGATTTGCACACGTGGCCATCCTGACAACAGCCGTCATTTTCACCGACGCCTCCCCAAGCCTTCGGGTTGTCTTCAGAAATTGGCTGCCCGGGAACAGGCGGAGTTTCCTCCGGCCGATTGTTCCCGCAGTGAGGTCAGCAGAGGCTGGACTGGGAAAGAGGGGAAGGGCGCGGGCCTGACCACGCGGACGTGGGAGAAAGGCGCAGGCGGGGGAGCGTCCAAGCCGCGCCGCAAAGGTGGCCACCGTGGGCATGTGTTACCTGTACGCGCAGCGGGCGTTGCCGATACCCGAGTGTTTCCTCTGGCGCTGACTGGAGGCGCTTGGCTCCAGACCAGAGACCCGAGCCAGCGTAACCGAAGCCTCGGGGAACTGAAATTGGCACCGAGTGTGTGAGAGAGGAGCGAGGGAGAGCGCCTAAGGAGAGGGTTGGTTTCCAGCAATTTTGGCTGCAACAGCTGCTGATCCTGCCACTGCTCCGGGAGTGGGGGGAGGGATGGCGAAGAGGGGGATGGGGCCTGCGCTAATCCCGCTCCCCACTCCCCAGGGATACGGGCCTAGCTGGTTGGCCCCCTGCCCAGATTCTCTGAGGCTCAGTGCGGGGGTTAAGCCTCATTACATGGGATTTAACTTGTCCAGCCAAGTACAGAATACAGCCCAAACTCTACTGACGGATTGTTGAGGAAGGCATGCAGATTCCTCATCCCAAAATCAGGATTTTAGGTGTTGGCAATGATGATGATGATGGCCTATAGCAGAGGATCAATATTATTTATATTTTCATTCATAAATAAATGCTCAAAAAGCATTCCTGTTTCCTGCCCCCATCCCCCATTTCCCTGCTTTCTGCCAAATTCAGAAGTTTAATTTTCCAATATTTTGCCTTCCATATAACTAAAAGGAACCTCATCATGGAACATTCATTTGAGGTATTACGCAGGAAGCTTGCTTTGCTTCTGATCCTTCCCAACCTTTTTAGAGTATTTCTCTCTTGCCAGAAAATGTTTAGATTGAACTATTACCTCTTAATTGACTCTGATTACTGTACTAAAGACATGTAATCTGTTAAGAATAACAACAAAATTATTATAACTCTTAAGGCCTTTGAACAAGTCAGAGATAAACTACACAATCTCCTGAGCGTGCATTTAAAACAACCACATTTATCTCTTGTAAAAAGGCTTCTTTTCAAAAATATGTTCATAAGGCATATCATCTCTAAGGCTATAACTGAGAGGCAAATTATTGAAAACACCAGTATTTGAAAGGGCAACAAACAAACTGAGATCATTTGTTTGTTTATATTATTTGTGTATGTGTGTGTATACATTACATATATACATTATGAATAATATATATATATATACATATATACAATGTATGTATGTACCATATGTAATGTATGTATGTATGTATGTATGGAAATGTGTGCCTACTCCCAGCATTTCCTGGGGTTAGGGATTTGTTTGTAAGTCTGGAGATGTATTCTGTGTTTGAATGTATTGTGTGTTGCTGTGCTTTGTGTGATTTTATCGATGGAGGTTCATTCAATTTCACTGAACACATGTTGTGCATTGACAATAAAGGTTGAATTGAATTGACTTGACTTGAATTTGTTTATTCCATTCCCACATATTTTGCGAAACACTTAACAGAGAAAAAAAACCCATGACATTTGGAGCTAGGAAATGAATTAGGTGCAACAATAGCTGCAAAATCTGGAATATGTGTCTTTGGCATTTGGATACTTCTCCTTATAATAATTTATCTTTGCCAATACTTCAAAATAGTTGCTGGTCAGTATGAAAAAAATTGTTTGCATTCTTGTAATATTTAGCAGCAGCAGCAGAAAATGTATCTGAAAGTGGACTTTAGTTATGGAGGGATCAAAGTCTGTTTGGATGTTGTTTATTTTGAGTTGTTTATTGTTTGCTATGATTGACAGCTGTGATAACTCTTAGCTCAAAAACTCTTAAGATAACTCTTAGGACCACCAGGGCACTTATCAACATACTTTCTGACATATATAGAGCCCTGGGAGGTCTTGAAGCTGGAGTGACCCTGGATATTCATGTGCACAAAGATGCAGAATTATAGCAAAAACAAGTGCTGTGCTGAAGAGACCCCTGCAGTTTGATGGCTTCCCTGCTGGCTGGAAATAAAATGGCTGGTGGTTAGCAGACTTTGGCTCCAATTGAGGTCCAGCTGCACACCTCCTGAGTTTTCCATGTGCTCCTCACCAGCTGCCCAAAGTAAAGTTTGGGCATTTCCCCATAGATCTGGAGATGGCCTGGATCCCTGAGTTATCTGCAACTTCATAACTACTTGTGATGGTGATCTTTATTCCTGGATAAGGAAGGGAGGGCTGTGGTTCTATAGGACGTAGAAGCTTGGCATTCTGACAAATCAGTTGTCAATAAACACACAGATAAATTTACATACAATTTAAAAGACACAAGCAAAAGCTAAGAAGGAAGCAAGCAATTTACAACACATCCCAACCTATTGACTTAGATCTTTTGCAAGGATGATTGGCGCCCCTTCTTTGCCCCTTCTTTTTCTTCCTCGCCAAAGTTTTTTGTTTGTTTTTCAATTGTTCTTCTGTCTCAATTGTTATTTTTGAATTGATTTCTGATTTGATTTCTGCGTATTTTAAACCACTGTAAACCATCCAGAATTGCTGGGAGTCAAGTAGCATCTACATTCCATAAATTATTATTACCGTATTTTTCAGAGTATAAGACACACCTAGATTTTGGAAGAGGAAAACAAGAAAAATAAGTTTTTGGCCTCCACATATCTTGTATTACCTCTCCCCATCTCCCAGAGGCATTTTGCAGGCCTCTAGAAGCCTCCGCATGGCTCATTTTTGCAAAAAAAAACCACCCCATTTTTTGCCCATTTTGGCAAAAATGAGCCGCGCGGAGGTTTCTGGAGACCTGCAAAATGCTTCTGGAGGCTGGGGAGAGGCAATACAAGATGTGTGGGGTTGGATTGGGAGGCCAAAAACAGTCTGTTTTTGATGAAAATGGGATGTGCAGGTGAAAACTCAGGAGGCAAAAATATGGCTGTATTTGGTGTGTATAAGATGCACCACAATTTTCACCCACTTTTTTTTGGGGGGAGTGTGCATCTTATACACCGAAAAAATATAGTAATTTATATAAACTATTGTTATCCCATCTTCCAGCACCAAATAAGCAGGAAGCTGCACAAGAAAAACAGGAAAGAGTAAAAACAGCCTAATAAAGGAACAAGCGAGGAAGAAACTACAATCCACCGAAGAATGCTAAAGCAAGGGATTATGTATTAACAACCAGGAACTCCACTGTCCCTTACACTGATAATGTAACATCTATATAACATAGAAGTAACAAAACAACTGCAGGAAAACAATCAAGCTCAAAAGATATCAATAATAGTTCAGACATCTGTGAGCTACAGACATTTTTTTTCCTATTGGATAGTAGAATTTGCTACAGACCCATCCAGGCTGTTGAGTACATGAAAGCAGGAGTGGGTGTACCTGATGCTTAGTGTATAGTGTGAGAAGTGGTGCTAGTAGCTGTTAGGAATGTGTTTTGGCCTGGGAGGGGGGAACTAGAGGTGGGAGGGGGAATTAGGAGGGCAAGAGATAGCAACCAGGAACATTGAGATTGTGACAGATGCAAGGATGATGGCTGAAGATCATAGGACCATTATTTAAGAACAATCTTGACATTCAGTCCTCACTAATCACTTAATATATTAAATTGGCTCCTTAACTCGGTATCATGTTATTGTGAATGAAGACAGGTTTATTACAGAGTAACCTAACATTCCCTTCAAGACCAACATGCAGAGTTGTTGAGTATCATAAACCTGTCTTCATTCACAATTCAATCATGGCTGAAGTGGCCAATCTCACTTGTTTTACCAAGACTTGGGTGGGCTGGGCAGAGTTCCACTCTTAGGAACTTGAATCCTAGGTTTGGCACCAGATGCAAGCCTGGAAAATTGGGGAAGGTAAATCTGGTCATCTGGTTAAGGGTGGGCTGTAGAAAACAGCAGGCAGTAATGGACCTGTTCTAGTCGTGAAGGGCCCAAAGCATTACAGAGGTTGCATTACAGTAGATACAATTTTTGTCTGAGGGTAATTGCAACATGACTTAATATCTGATATCTGTACAATTGAGCAGGTCCAGAAGTACTTTACGAGAAAAGTCTTGCACTTTTCTGTACACAATAGAATGCCCTACGCTACTAGGCTCAAAATTCTTGGTTTGGATAACTTAGAACTTTGCCACTTGCGGCCAGACCTAGGTATTGCACATAAAATTATACACAAATGTTTTACCTATAAATGACTATTTTTGTTTTAATTGCAATAATACATGCAATAATAGCCACTTTAAACTTAATGTATATTGTTGCAAACTTGACTGTAAAAATATGACTTTTGTAATAGAGTTATCAAAATCTGGAATGCTCTGTCTCAGTGGTGGTGAACCTTTGGCACACAAGCCAGAGATGGCACGCAGAGCCCTCTCTGTGGGCATGCACACCATCATCCCAGCTCAGCTGCACCACATTTCTCTGTGGCGTTTCTCGCCATTGTTCGCATAGAAACAGACATTTCCCTGCAAATGACAAAACAAAAGCTCAGGAAAGAAAAAGATCTCACCTCTTGCTGAGCTGCCGATGTTGTGATGTCCCTCCTCCCACTGGCCAGCTGGTGTTTGGGTCTCCGGCGCATGCATATGCCTTGTAGTTTGGACACTCAGTGGCTAAAAGGTTCACCATCACTGCTCTATCTGATTCAGTTGTTTCAACTACAAATTTTCATAGCTTCAGTCACAAATTGACTTCTGTGGACCTTACACCATACCTAAGTGGTCAGTAGAGGGGGCGTGCATGTGCACTGATGTGCCTATCGTCCCTGTCATTGCATTTTTATCTTTTATTCTTGTATTCATTTCTTTGTCATTACTGTTTGACAAATTCAAATAAATAAACAAACAAACAAACAATCAAATACACAAATAAATAAAGGGTATTTTGATGAATAGCTAGCCACATCAGTGGCTGTTATAAATGATAAAGCTTCACAGGCTACCAAATAGTAAATCTAAGAGATAAGGATGAGTTGAGACGTCACAGCCTTCAAACTCTAATATTTGGTAACTGGGAAACTGCCAGATAGCCACTGGGTCTATTTCTGCAAGACACTTTTAATTCTGCCTCTGCAAGCTCACTTCAGACTGTGGCAACTAACTGCATCTCTGTAACACCACTGCTTTATGGAAGAATATTTGCATAGCTCTTAAGATCACTGCTATATCATCATTTCAAGGACGTGACCATGAGCTAAAGGTAACAATTTTGCTCTTCAAAATGCACCAGTCTGGTTTTCCTTGAATTATAAACACACACAAATATGTACATAAATGGGCCCAGAGTATATAATTTTTCATTGTAGCTGTTAACCATAGAAATATATGAAATTGCTCTCTCTCTCTCTTTGCACAAGTGGCTGAGTTTGTACAATCAATTTAACATGGGCTGTTTTAAAAAATAATCCATTGAACATTACCTGAACCATAAACTATTCAAATAGATTGGATTTATACAATACTTTAAACCATTATCAACAACAACTAAAAAATACCTTAGCCTCCAAAAACTAGCCAAATACAGCACTTCATATGCTACAAGCCTGCAACTCACTTGATTAACAATGTTGGACAAAACAGCTGATAATCAGGGAGCAGCCTGGCCGTACCCTGCATTGTCATCATGTAGAAAATCCCTAATTTAATCCTAGTCAAGACTGAGGAAAGTATATTAACTCCTCTTGCGGGGTGGGATGTTAAAACCTGCCATAGACAGAAATTGAATTAAACAAAGCTTGTTATGACTTGGTAAGAATCTTTTGCTGCAACACTATTCACCAGCATTGACCCTTTCCTCGACTTTATGCCACAGAGCCATTTATGCAGCCAAAACACAAGGAAAACAAATTCACGCAAACATCTTAGGCAGTTTGATAATTCCCCATCTTGTTCCTGGGCATTGTAAGAAATGACCTGGCTAAGCCTGAGGGAAGGGTCAAGCATATCATTAGTCTTCCGGGTGCGATTCAAGGTGTTGGTTCTCACCTTTAAATCGCTCCATGGCTTGGGACCCGGGTACTTACGGGACCGCCTGTTGCCACCGTCAGCCTCCAACCGACCGGTGCGCTCCCACAGGGCGGGCCTCCTTGGGGTTCCACTGCCTGGACGGTGTCGTCTGGCAGCACCAAGGGTTCGAGCCTTCTCTGTGGGGGCACCCTCCCTCTGGAACGAACTGCCCCCGGAGATCCGGACCATCACGGACCTACGAACCTTCCGGCACGCATTAAAAACCTTTCTGTTCCAACAAGCCGGTCTGGCCTAGTACTATCGGTTGGGGATTTTTAATTAGTTTAAATTAGTTTTAAATTTGTAATTTTAATTGTTTTAAATTTTTAAATTTAAAATTGGTTTTAATTGGTTGGCCATTAATTTAGTTAATTTTAATTGTGTTTTTAACTGTTATGTATTTGTGTCCTTTTAGACGGCTGTACACCGCCCCAAGTCCTTCGGGAGAGGGGGCGGTATAGAAGTTATGAAAAATAAATAAATGAATAAATTAGTCTTGAGCGTGGCAGTGCAGTGGTTACAATGCAGTATTGCAGGGTAATTCTGCCCACTGCTAGGAGTTGATTCTGACCGGCTCAAGGTTGACTCGGCCTTCCATCCTTCCTGAGGTTGGTAAAATGAGGACCCAGATTTGGTGGTGGTGGTGGTGGGGGGAATATGTGACATTATAAACCACTTAGACAGTGCTGTAAAGTACTGTGGAACAGTATATAAGTGCTATTGCTAATGTTTGGCGCCTACAAGAGATATACATGCAGCCCACTTTGAATTCTGTTAACTGTTATCTACCGCTAATTGGCTTTGACCGTTAGTAGTTCAGATTCTTGTAGAGAGTGTTAGCATGAAATAAATCTGTATTCATTGGAACTGCCTTGCTTCCTAACGTATTGCACCCGACAAGCGTTCAAGTAAGCTCACAAGTGTCAAAATTCCAGCCTTACCGATGAAAACCAAGCCACCAACAAATAACAAATCTGTGTGAATAACTGTGTAAAAAAAAAAATAACAATAAAATTTGTCACTGCCTCTGGTCACCAGCTGAAATAGACATCATTTTCTCCTAATGCCCTGCAGAACGAAGTGGGTTGTGTGTTCTGCTATTGTTTGACAGCTATTAAAGGAAAGTAGGTACATTTGATAGCACTAAAACATCTCTTGTGTAAGTGACTCACCAACCCCCTTAAATTCAAAGGAGGGAAAAAAAAAAAAGATACAGTGCCTCCCCTACTTATGGTGCCCATGAATGGGTTAGTAAAAGGGGACGAAGAATAACATCTCCCCTTAAATATATTTTCAGGCAGGGAACAGCCGCTTATTTCATCCACAGCAGATGGTGAGGTATATTTTCGGAACCATGAAAGATTATTATCAGACAATTATGTTCTCCCCACCCCTACATCTTTCACTGAAGAGACAAATATCACTTTGTAAATACCACTAGCAGATATTGCAAAGCAAAGAGATAAAGCAGCATAACTATTACAATGAATATGAGGGTGATGTTTATCTATTGTTTTGGAAACAAAACAGGGTTCCCGCAGGCTCCTTCTTATATCCTTCTACAGAATATGTAACGCGATGCTTTCCCCCATTTTGAGTTCTGAAGCCACGGGCACTGTCTCAAATCTTTATTCAAGGTAAAAAGGCAATTTTCCCCCTATCCAGTTGTGTTAGATTCTAGGGGTCGTTGCTTATCTTGGTTTCTTAGCCGTTGTCTAAAGGCACTTCCGTGGTCATGTGGCCAGCGTGGCTGTACACAGAAGCACACATCACACTGTTATCTTCCCACCAAAGTGGTACCTATTTATCTACTTGCATTTGCAATGCTTTTGAACTGCTAGGTTGGCAGGAGCTGGAGCAAGGAGGAAGAGCTCACCCCATCCCACAGTGCTTGGGTCTTGAACTGTCAAACTTCTGGTTGATAAGCCTAGTGTCTTAACTCCTGGGCCACTGCGCCCCCTAATGATCTGCAATTTGACATATGTGTCTGATGCAAAATACACATTTAAAAGCTTGGCCTCAAGTAACACAAGGCTTAGGACTGTACATTGTACTAAAGGTTAGTTTACTGTGGTGGAATGCAACCTGAATTCCCAGGCGGGACGGGATGCATTTCAGAGGATCAAGAGACAGCAAAGTTTGGCTGGGAGGAAAAGGATTATGACAGTTTTTCCCTAGACATTTTCAGAGTGCATCTCTCTCTAATAAGGCAGGTACGTTGCTTTCATTTGCCAACATTTCTCTCAATAGGCAAAGAACAATAAATAAAACTTGTCTTTCTGGTCTTTGTAGCCTGAAATTTATTCATCCATCTGTTATTGAACAGGAGTGCAATCAGATAAGTTGTGCGGCACCTGAGACAATGGTTTGCAAAAGCCTGGAAGATTTGTGAACTCTGCCATTAAAACAACAACAAAAAGTTATCTTAGTAAATTAAATAGTTGTGATTTTTTTTTTTTTTTGGTTCCACAGGGTTTCTTTTTTTACAGGCTGCTTCAGAGTTGGCCACAATTTATATACAAGACTTTGAAAGCCACAAACAAACATACCTTTCCTAGATATTACAATATTCTGAATGCTCCCAATTCCAATTAACTTCAAAGTCAAGCAACAGCAACTTTCTGTCTAGATAACTAGTTACCTTCCTCCTTCCAAGAACGAGACCTTGTAATACCTTCCATTGACAGAACGTGTTGCTCTCTTGAGGAAACCATATATCTTCCTTGCACAATTATTCATGAAGAGAAACAGCAAAATAATAAAACACTAAAACAACAAACAGACGCAGGATTGATTTTAAATACCAGAGGTTCAGAAAGGATGGGTAACTAATTACTACTCTCCAGCTTCCATGATTATAGCTTTGATTTTTTTTAATGTGATCAGCTTTGATGCATGAATTGTGAACAGATGCCATAAATTGGAAGGATAACAGAAAATGCCAAGATTGGAAACACATCCGTTAGTTGTTTCATGAGTTAAGGGATGTATATGCTTGGAGGAGAAAATTTGCTCTATTTTCCCCCTTGATTGCTTTAAAAGGAAGGAAGGGGAGGGTAGAGAAATGCCTGGGAATTTTTTGGCATTCGTGGTATAGGACAGTGGTGGCAAACCTTTTACTTACCGAGTGCTGGAAAGTATGTGCTTTGTGCGTGCCATCCACACTTGCGTGCGGCTCCTCCACACGCACTGCATGTGCAACCACACCATCTGCATATGCATGCAGCTTTTGCACATGCAATGTATGCATGCTGCAGACAGGCACTCACGCACACATGAGCAATTGCATGTGCATGTGCATGCGCAGGAGAGCTCCAAAGACCAGCTGGATTTCCTGCTGCAATCACATGCATGCACAGCAGAGGCACAAAGACCAGCTGGCTCTCTGCAATCGTGCATGCTCAGCTGGACATAAATTGCATGTGCATGCTCAGCTGGACATAAATTGGCTGACAGTTTGTGTGCCCAGCAAGATGGCTCGGCGTGCCACCTGTGGCACCGTGCCATAGGTTTGCCATCACGGGTATAGGAGATGATCTGGCTGAGCCCGATGGAGGAGTCAAATGCATCATTAGTCGTGAGTCTCTGTGCATCCACAAGAGATCTAAATCCAGCCCACCTGGAATTTTCTTTTTAACTGCCGCTAATTTCCCTTGACTGCTGAGATTCTTGTAGAGAGCTTAAGCTTGCAATAAATCTTTATATTCATTTGAAGGGTCTGAATCTCTTTATTTCCCTGGTGTTTGACCTATAGTCCAGCCTATCAACTGCAGCTTAGCTCAGGGCAGCTTGGTGTACCAAGAGCAACGTCTTTCTTAACCCAGCTTGTTTCCAAATCAAAGTATCCATCCACATTTGAAAATTAGCCCTACTTCGAACTCCTGAGACTCAATGTCCTAGCTCTATTAAAAGGGCTACCAAGAAAAGCCCAAGAGAAATTATTTATGTTCACATAAGAAGAAATCCTTGTCCTAATCGTCCTTGTCATTATCTCCACCATCTCAGAATAACAAAGTAACAGAGTTGGAAGAGACCTTGGAGGTCTTCTTCTAGACCTGTGTTGGCGAACCTATGGCACGTGTGCCACAGGTGGCATGCAGAGCCCTCTTGCTGGGCACACAAGCTGTTGGCCAATTTACTTCCAGCTGAGCACGCACATGCAATTGTGCATGCATTCATGTGCTATTACAGAGACCCAGCTGGTCTTCTGGCCTCCGCTGTGCATGCGCACGATTGCAGCAGGAAATCCAGCTGGTCTTCAGAGCTCTCCTGTGCATGCACGTGTGATTGCTAATGTGTGTGTGAGTGCCTGTGTGTAGTGCACGTGCATTGCACATGCAAAAGCTGCATGCATGAGCAGATGGTGCAGCTGCACATGCAGCACACATGAAGGAGCGGCACACAAGGGCGGATAACATGTGCAAAGTATGTACTTTTCGGCACTCGGTAAGTAAAAGGTTCGCCACCACTGTTCTAGACTAACAACCCTGCTGAAACAGGAAACCCCTAAATCTCAAAACATTTCACTAATATTTAAATATCTCCTACTTGGAATGGCCAGGAATGAAACTTGGTCCATTTAACACAAGCAGCAGATGCTTCATCATTAACCACAGAGAAACTGAGCTGGACTTAATCCTTACTGACCTCAACACGGACAAGCAAACTTCGGAGACTGACACTCAGTACAGGTAAGCAAAACTCAACTTACAAGCACAACTGAGCCCACAGCTGATGTTGCTAAGTGAGAAATTGATTAGGTGAGCTTTGCCCCATTGTACAACTTTTCCTGCCCCGGTCATTAAGTGAACCATTACGGTTGTTAAGTTAGCAACCCAGCTGTGAGTGAATCTGGCTTCCCCATGGGCTTGGCTGGTCAGAAAGTCTCAAAAGGGTGATCACGTGAACCAGGAAGACACTGTGACCGTCACAAATGTGAAGTCAGCTGCGAATCACGGGACCATGGGGGATGCTGAAATGGACGTAAGTGTGAAAATTGGTCATAGTTCACTTTTCCCAGTGTTGTTGTAGCTTCAAAAGGTCAGTTAAGTAAATCGTTGTAAGGTGAGAGCTACCTCTGTTCGT
>JAEANM010000376.1:21849-37445 GCA_017656035.1 Myanophis thanlyinensis | reverse complement strand
GTCACCGACCGGGCTGTGTGTAAGTGCCTCGGGAAACGGCCCAAGCTCCGTCAGGAACCTATCAGGATCCATCAGGCACTTGGGGCGGAACCACTTTATTGGAAAAAAAGCCCTGCACAATTATTTTTGCTAAGGTTCTGTACAAATAGAAATTTCTTTCCAACACAATTTATAGAAAGTAGGTAGACATTTCTATATAGTTTAGTTGGCAATAAGGAAACAATTTGCCACTAATTGCTTCAATATAGAAATTTTTCCCATCCTACAGTTCTGAAATTTCCTAGTGATCATAATCAAAATATTCAACAAATTCTGGCTTTTATTAGCTTTTCAAGATCGGTTATCAAGGTTGGCTAAAAGCTACTATGTGTTCTTGAATTTAGCCTATAATCACAAGAAAAATACAAATTCACAAAAGCAGACAAGTCTTCAAAATAAAAGGTCAGGCTTGCCATCTTAAGAACAGTAAATAAATTTTGATTTTCCCATTCATATAGTATTCTACTTTGCCAAGGTTAGTTCCCTTTGTAGGGGAGGCCTACTGCCTGAGATAAGGTTAAAACCATGGCATTACATTATATCTCTCTAGGTGTCTCTCCTAATAAGTCTCAGTCGCACTTTGGAGTAAATGCTTCATTCTTAAAAAAGTCCTCAGAACAAGGAAATTAGGGTTGGTGATCACAGAAAATGCTTGTATCATCATGAAGTCTCTGCTATTATCTACTGCAATGCTTTAAACCCATCCGCATGTCTAACTTCAATATTTAAGACTGCTATTGCAATCTTACAGAATATATTCAAAGAAATGTTAAGTTGATCAAATCAAAGAGCAATAACACCTTCATGAATATATCATTGGATTATCCAAATAGGCACAATTGCAATTCTATCTTCTTCCAACTAGTATAGAACTGTAACGGAGAATGGAATTGCTTCACTAACAAGAAAAAGATACACAATTTTTGAGAATCTTTAGGCTTGATGTAGTTGAATAGTCGATTGTTAAAGCTGTTCATTTTTTTTAATATGTCCAATCTCATATAATGGAGTTTTGCATTTCTTTACATTTAAATTTGAAAGCTGAATTAACTGCATCAATGCAAAGTGATGAATCAAGAAAAAAAATATTTAAGTCACAAAGTGCTTTACTGGCAATAATATTTTTTGTTACCTATCAAGAAAAATGTCATATTAGAAAAGGCTAAATTATTATTTACCAATATGTTTAATTTTTTCTCTGATAACTTCATACTGATGTGGCCAGCGTACTAAGTGCAGATCTCCTGCAGAAGAAAGGCCATATAAATCTCGTGGTTCACGAAGTCGTGGCACCCATTTTCCAGAGTTATATTCCAATAAAATCTGTGTGGTCCGTGGCAAAAGTTGATCACAAAAAGAATCTGTAAGACAAATGTGTGCAAGTGTTGATCTCTGATCAGTTTTGATCGTGATACTTCAATACCCTTCCCCCTGCAATCATGGATGGTAGATTTAAATAGATACCCGTTTTTCTAAAATACAGAATTTTCAAAGAATTGTGTTCTCACACTTAATCCAACCCTTAACAAATAGACTTATAAATAAGTAGATCTGACTACTGGAATTTAAATGGTTTCCCTAAACCTTAAGTGCCCCCAAATCACTTATATGATTGTTAAATACTATAAACCTCCTCCATGTTCAGATCCGACAAAAGAAGTAAGTTGTTTACTGTGATGTTGTGGCAGATTGCATTTGATTTTTAGGATCTGATCTTACACAATAGTAAATTCTTCTTTTGTTAGTTTTAAAAGTTTTTGATCTTGGAATTATATTGCTCAAACAAATCACGAATTTTGACATCCTATATCCCAAATAAAAATATTATTTATGGCTGTGGCATACTGCAATCTTTGCAAAAGCTGCAAAATAGCCAAAATAGCAAGAGAAACTGTTCCACAAAACAAATGCATAATTTATTTTATAAGGCTTGACTTTGAGTGAAGGGTTAGACATTTATATAGTATTATCTAGTTTGATGTGGGTATATTTGAAAGAATCTATAGTTTGGTGAGAATTGCAGAGCGGCAATGGAAAAATAAAGATGACTGATTTGGAACATTCTGAATCAATACAACTAGGAGAAAATATTCTGCAATGTAATATGAATAAATGAATGAGAACAAGATGCTCTAATGCAGAATTTATTTTACTATTATTTGGAACATTCAAAGACCCAAAAAGAATAGTTCTAAATATGGAACAGACCAATTTTGACAGTGCCAAGAAGAACTTGAGAAAAATGGATGTGGAGGTAAAGAAAAAAAGTGAAAGAAACTAAAGTGGAAGGGAAACAACAGGAATAAAATATGTAAGTATGAAAAACTATTAGAATACAGATTAATCTCCCAGCAGAGTGAATGAAAGCTGTGAAAAGTAAAAACAGAATGAAAAAAAAAATGTTACAGAGTGTCATAGAAGATTGTGGAGTTATTCTTCCAATGGGAAGAATGAAAAAGGAAACCTGATAGAATTATGAAACAGGAGAGGTATATGATGGAATTATGTTTGATGGTAGAAACATAATTATAATGTACAGAAAAAAGATTGCAAAGAATGCTGTAAAAGAGAACAAAAATAGTTAAAATAGAGGGGCATAGAAAATTTGGAACTATCCTGATGGAAATTAAATCAAAATTGGAAGTATGGAAAAGAAATCTAAGTTAGGAACCATAAGCAGAGTGAATGGAATTAAAAGGGATAAACTGGAATGATGGAATGTTGGAAAGAGCATTTTAAGGGGGATGGGGAGGGTGGGAGAAGTGTCTGCAAATCCATCCCCTCCCCCAGCAAGTCACTGAGAAATGTAGCAATTTGAGAAAGGAAATTAATTGTGCATGTGTTTACTCAGATAAAATGTATGATAATAATAATAAGGTTGAATTTTGGAATGCAACTATGGAGGTGAAGGTAACTAGTGGATATAGTGAGTGTGATAGTTTTTAATGTATTTATAAATAAACATAGACAAGATGTTTTTTTGTGGTGGAATGTAGCCCAGATTCCCAGGAGGGAGGGAGTGCATTCCAGAGCAAAAGAACTAAGTTTGTGTGGGAGAGAGAGTTAAAACAGTTCATCTCTAGGAGTTCTCAGAGTATATTTTAATGGCTCACGTAGTCTGCTTTAGTTTGGCAAGATTTCTGTCTATAAGAGGGGAACGATAAAAGAAACTGCTTAGAAGAACTTGTATATGCCTTTCTTGGCTTTTGGAGTCTGACATATTAGAGGTATATTGATTGGAAATGTGAATACATATGTACCTCTTAATGCAGATTATGCTATATTTTTGAGAACTTGGATGATATCAGTTTATAACAAGACATGTAACTCTGAAAATTAATGTATCAAAGACTATTGTAATTACTTTTGTCAGGGAAAATGTAGTGAATGACTCCATATGCTACACAAATGGCTAAGATTAGATGAAATAGATGAATAATGTACACATCTTGATGAAATGTTTAAGGTAAGAAAACAATTGGGGAAATCTGAAGATACACAAATGCTGGCAGAAAGCAGGAGTTTGTTGCAAAGAATAAATGTTTGCTGAATGAAGTAGAACAAGCTTCCAGTCACTGTCCACTGAAAACTGGGTATTTCAGAAAAATGAAACAGTTAAGTTAATGCAATAGGAATGATGTACTTAACAAGTATAAATAATAAACTAATAGATTCAGGAGCGAATGGAAGCTAAATGAATATATAACTAATATGAAATAATTATGCTGAGGTAGTTTGGTCATAAAGAGAAAATAAATCAAGTTGGAAAACAAATATTTGCAGAGTTAATGAGTTAAGAGAAGGGGACAACCAAGAACCTTCATAATTAAATGGGACTGATAAGTTCCTGAAAAACTGAGAGGGAAGAAATTTACAGAAGAAAAGGCAATGCATGAAAAAGAGGATGGACACAGTCAACACAAAAACACTTTGTAAGGCTGGAAAATGGGGAGACAGTGAATATTGTTATGTATAACTAAACTAGAATTAGTTATATTTTATTATCATCTTGTGGTTTTAACATATGTGGATTATTACACTTTCTTAATCCTTTTCCGGGCTACCAGTTAAAATTCCAATGTGATGGGCATATAGGTATGTATTTAAGTATGTTATTTCTTAGTATAAGAAATAATATATTAAGAAAAAAATATATTTAGAAGGCCAACCTTTTGCTTCAGCTACCTGGCAATTCATTTTTAATGTTACCCATATGTACCCTCAGTTGGCAAGAAATAGAACTATTCAGACCTGCAACAAATGCACACTGCTCAAGATCTTCTGTTACGTATGGGATAAAGGAATCCTCATCCTAAAATACAAATAAAGTAAGAGAGAAAACATAATTATTTCTTGCAAAAATGAAAATTAACAATTTGGTAAAAAGAACTATTAACAGAAAATTCATGGTTAATTTTTAATTTTGCAGGACAAAACTAATAAAATAATGAGGTAAAAAGAAAAACAAATTCTGGGCTTTGGAATACAATATGTAAAATATTCTTTCTCTGAAATATTGCCATCTGGCGGGATCTCAGACACGTGTTTTCATGTTAGCCCGAACCCTTTAGAAAAATCTCCCCTTCAAGATTCAGAGGGCTCCCACCTTATTAGCTTTCTAGAGAGCGATGGACATTTGGTTATTTATCCAGACATTAAGCTAGGATGGAAGTGAGACCAGCTAATCTAATTATAAATGTAAAGTTGTTTGGATGTTTTGGCATATAAATATGTTGTGGGACTCTTATAGAAATTTATTGCTATATCAGCTATATATCTATTGTATGTCATTTTGAGCTGCCTGGGATATCATGTATAAGGTGATCATATAAATTTCCTAAATAAATAAATACAGGTTAATCCCAGTGTACATTTGGTAAAGAACACAGCATGGATTGCTAGAGATCAAAACAGAGAGTAATACTTAAGCCAAACTATGCATACCTTTTAGTTGTATACAATAGATTACAATTCCTATAACAGTAGACTCGGCCTCTCACGGGGGGGGGGGGGGGAGGAACTGTAATTCAACACATATTATTTGGTAAGGCAAGATTACTATGAATTAAGATTTCTGCCTCTGAAGTACTATATTTGAGGTGTCCTGCACCAGGTTGATTTTGCCCATCTGGTACAAACAGACTGAGGGGACTTGTTGAGGTTACTTCCTTAGATATCAGGAGGTTGAAAGTCTAGAGGCAGACCTTCTCAGTGACAGCTCCTTCACCTGCAACATTTTATTACTTGGGTTGAAGAAGACCATTGACATTATGGCCTATTAACAGGGCTATAAAGATGATCCTGTCTTGTACAATATAGAATTTGGAACAGAAAATTCCAAGCAAGTGCTCAAGTCTGGTCTGCTAAGGAATGACAGATACATTTTTATAAATTTGTATTGTGATTGTTAGATCGTTGTTTTATTATTTCATTGTTTCTATTAGATCATGAACTGCCTTAGACTTGGATGGAAGTACTATAAATATTATGGTAGTAATGAAGTAAATATGAATATATTCTATTTTCTACTGAAGTTATTAAGCACAAGGAAATGTGTTATTTATTTATGGAAAACTATTCTGTGTCTGGATATGTGGCATTTGGATAGGAGAATGGCTACAAATATTCTATAATAGTTTCAATGCAATGCATTTAAGGTAGTACAATTTTGGGATTATTGCATGTAAAAATGTAATATGGAGAAAATACTGCACAGATAATGCAAAGAAGTGCATATATTTTAAATAATTGTTATGGTATCTACTGTCTAGGCAAATACAATTTAAATGCGTATGAGGAAATATACAAGTAGAAGAGGAATAGTTATCTACTGTATATTCCCTTAACAAATAAATGGACTATATAGCTTAGAATTAGTTATGTTTGAAGTGCATACAAGCCCAGTAACTAATTTATTAAATATTAGAATACTATACAAAACTGAAGATTAAACATACTGAGTTGTAATTTTCACTGCTTAATTGTTCTATGTACTGCTTGTCCTTATTTAAATCTTCGGACATAATCTTCTGAAACCAGGCCCTTTATTTTTTCTCCACAGACTGAAACATAATCAAAATTTATTATATTGAACACTGCACATATACAGCCTCCTTTGTTAATATTTCTAAAAATATACAGCCTCCTGCAAATATACAGCCTCCTTTGTTAATATTTCTAAAAATGTGTTAGTCGAGCTATTGAAAGCTTTCAGTATACTAGTATAACATATTGTAAAAACACAAATAAAATGATTTAAAATCAAAGATTAAAAGCACAGTTTAAAGAAGCAACAATTAAAATACCATTGAAACAAACTAATTAAAAGCCCTGAATATCAAATGAAGTTCTAGGAAATTAAAAAGCTCTAGGCTGAAACAGTAATTCCACAGGTGTTACATGGACACTTCTGGAAACACTAATCCTTATTTTGGACTCCTACTTCAAATGACCCACCCTGAGTGGGCACCTGAAACATTGGGAGAGGGCCTTACTCTTATGATCTCAGGACTTTAAAAGAAATATATGTTGTAGATGTTCTTCCACATAGTGCAGCCCCAAGACATAATCGTACTGGAAGAAAACTGGGAATCAATAAGTAAAATATGTACTGTCATTACCATGATAACACACAATTCCACTTAGTATTCTAGCTGTCTTAGTTTGTATCAACCTAAATATTTTGCACAAATATCCAGAAAGCTCCAAACTTGTGAAATCCTTAAGTGTTATCTGCAATACACCCCACCAAAAATATTAATAATTTTCAGTCATTTGTACTTTTTGGGTGTTGATTGCAATTTGAACTATAGTCTCAGTTCTATCCTCAAAACTGTTCTGTTCTGAGCTCAAGAAGACCACAGAGACTCACTGAGTGATTTCAACTCTTTATTCAGCGACAGCACTCTCTGAAACCCAGCAAAACAGTGCTGGCAGGCTAGCCTTTTTATAGCCAGCTTGCAACATTGTAAACCAATCGTATTTGAGTATTTCTCCCGCCTAAACGGAGGACCTAAACTGAAATCTTCACTTCACTCTTTCTTTGAATACTTAACACCCCTTCCCGCCTGGATTGGATTCTGCAGGGTCACGGGACATAGTCATGTAAATAAGCAGGATGTTGTCTTGTTCGCCCTGACCTGTGCAGTTCACTCGATTCTGAGGTGTTGGCCCGAACAGTGGGGTCTGCTGCTTCTCCTGGGCTGTTCTCAGGTGCGCCCTGTTCCCCAGCATGGGGCTCGGCCCAGTTACCTGAGTCCGATTCGTGACTGACCTCCCTGGGAACTATGGCTTCCTTCGCTGAGCCATTTGCTTTTATTTCTATCTCTCTGTGGAGTTAGGAAGGTCTGTATTTGAGATCCTGTTCCTTTCAGGGTTTTCGGCCATTACTGTTCTCCCTCGTAATTGATCTATGTGTCTCTTCCATACTCTTCTGTCCTCTAACTCTACCCTGTATGATCTTGGCATCAAGATAGCGATTACTGTTGCCGGAACCCATAGTGCACCCCCACTGTAGTTGTGGGCATAAACCTTGCTACCTTCTCCAAATACCCTGATTTTACTCGTGGACTCTAAAGAGATTTCTGTGGAGTAATTGGGGTGCAACCTGCCTAGTTCTGTTTGTAGGCAACATCCCATTAGTAGCTCTGATGGGCATTGGCCTGTGGAGGCACTTGAGGTAACATGCTGGACTGCTAAGAATTTATCGGTTTTAGCCTGCCAATCACCTGCACTAATATGGGACAGGGCTTTCTTGGTGGCTCTTACCATCTGTTCAGATTGACCATTGCTGGCCAGATGAAAAGGACCCACCAAGGTGTGATGGATTCCCAGGTTGGCTAAAAGTACCTGAAAAGGCTTGGCTGTAAATTGTGGCCTGTTATCCAAAACTATGATATCTGGAATTCCATGTGTGGCGAACAGCCCCCTCAGTACCCGGACGGTTGCCTCCATTGTGGTGGACTGCATCAGTTTGATCTCTAGCCACTTGGAGTAAATGTCTATGACAACTAGAAATGTTTGCCCATGGAACGCCCCCCCCCCCCAAAAAAAAAATCGATATGCGGTCACGATCAAGGAGCTTTTGGATTTTCTCACTCCTTAGCTGGCACCACTGGTGGGGCTGCCCTAGACTCCTGACACTTGGGGCAGATCCCCACCTGCAGGGAAATCTTGTCTATGTGGGGCCACCAAACAGCTAGGTGCTAAAGCCTTCATCCGGACTATGCCCGGATGACCTTCATGCAAAACATTTAAAACATGTTCCCATAGACCCAGGGGCATAATCACTGTTTCCCCCAATAATAAACAACCTTTTTGGGCAGAGAGTTCACGCTGCCACATGAAAAATGGTTTAACATGTCATCGACCAGCCCCTTGAGCCACCCCGCCAAACCCATCCCAGTACTTTAGTGAGGGTCTTGTCTCACGTCGACTGTTAGGCTACTGCTGCTGCTCTGACTGGTCCATTTTGTAAGTCTTCAATGAGAAGGATCTGTGCTGCCGGGTCTGGATCTGAGCCTATGTCGGGTAATGGGCATCTGCTGAGGGCATCTGCATTTCCAAAGCTTTGTCTGGACAATGGGACAGTTTGTAGTTGTATGCCACCAGAAATATAGTCCACCTCATCTTACAAGGTGATAAAATGTTCATTGTTGGCCTATCCCCTGCCAACAGTCCCAACAGTAGTTTGTGGTCGGTAATCAAGTCAAAAGGGTGTCCGTACAAATATTCATGGAATTTTTTAACTCTGGCCACTGTAGCCAATGCCTCACGGTCCAATTGGTTGTAGTTCCTTTCAGCCACTATAAGGTTTAAGAATAAAAAGCAATTGGCACCTCCAACCCGTTAGGTATCCAGAGGCTCAAAACAGCCCTGACACCAAATGGGGAAGCATCACACGTTAGAGTGACAGGTAGTGATTCTGAAAATTGAGTCAGCAAACTGTCAGATGATAAAAGTATTTTGACAGCAGCAAAAGCAGCTGCTTCCCTCTGGCCCCAGGTCGCCTTCCTGTCGAGGAGCCTGTGCAAATGCTCAGCAATCATCGCTCTCTGATGTAGGAAAATGCTATAGAAGTTCAATAGCTCAAGAAAGCCTGGAGCTCAGTCCAATTCGCTGTGGTCAGTGCTTCTTTGATAGCTTTGATTTTACTAGCTGTGGAGCGGATCCCTGATCCATCAATCAGATATCCTAAAAATTCTACCCTAGGCACTGCTATCTGGCATTTCTCACATTTCACTTTCAACCCTGCCTCCTGAAACCTACTAAGTACTATTTTTAATCAGGTTAATAGTTCCTCTTTACTATTAGCTGAAATTAAAACATCGTCAAAATAGGGCACAACCCCAGGGATTCTGACTAACAATCTTTCCATCAAGCTTTGGAAGATGCCAGGAGTGATGCTACACCGAACTGCAGACGTCTGCATTTGAATGCATCTCTGTGTGTAACGATCGTCTGAGCTTCAGCAGTTGTGTTGTCCACTGGCAGCTGCTGATACACTTGGGCCAAATCTAATTTTGCAAAAATATTTCCTGTGCCTAGTGAATGCAATAAACGTTGTATAATTGGGACTGTATGCACTTTGCTGTAATGCTTTGTTAATCGTGCCTTTGTAATCCATGCCGATGCGGATGGACCCATCTTGTTTAACAGGTGTGACGATGGGTGTTTCCCATTTTGCACGGTCTACCAACTCAAATATTCCTTGTGCTATTAACTTATCCAATTGGAAATTGATTTTTGATTTTAGGGCGAATGGGACTCTATGGGACTTCATTCTGATTGGCTTAATGTTAGGGTCAATATTAAAAGAAAGAGGGGTCCCTTTGTACTTGCCTAATGACCTTTCAAAAACGTCAGCAAATTCGTTGATCAGCTCATTCCAGTCATCATCTGTCTGCATTGCGTTGACACCGGTTACTTCTATTCCAAGGGGTTTGAACCAGTCAAAACCAAGCAGACTTGGCAATTCGCTGTCCACCACTATCAGTTCCAATTTTCCTCTGAACCACCTAAAAACCACCTGCAGTTTGATGATTTTGATGACTAGAATGCGCTTTCCTTGATAGTTTTTCAGTTGTAGATTCTGATGCATTAGATCTCTCTTTGCAATGTTCGGCACCAACCTTTTGATGGTGCGCCAGGGTATGATTGTTATGGCTGACCCCGAGTCTATTTCCATTCTGCACGGCGATCCCTCGATGAGGACAGTAGCTTGGAGTTTCCATTTCCTCTGGCTAGTTGTCTGTTCTATGACCATGTGGTATGTGTGGGTCGATTCAGGTTCTCTGTCATTTCTGCCTCTGTTGCTCCTGCTTGGTAGGCCACATTTGAAATTTGAATTTCCTGCCGGTTCAGTCTCTCTAGGATTAACAAATTGGTGTACGTGGCACACTTGTGCCAAATGGCCTTTCCTGCCGCAATTCCGGCAGATGGCCTCTTTGAAATGGCATGTTGATCTGGGTTGGTTTCCTCCACAGCCGGCACATGATATCTTTCTCCTGTCTCCATCAGTTCTGGCATCTTGCCCTGTTTTGATGCGATAGATGTCATCGTCTTAGTCAGTCTCTCTGTCTTGTTTGGTATAGACCTGCGGTGAGACAACAGATTTTTGGTTGGTCGGTGGTTTGACCTCTTTCTTTAGTACTGCCATTGATTTTGCAGAATTCTCAGTTGCTCTGGTCTCACCTAATACCGATTGTAATGTGAGGTTAGGCTTGGCCAGCAAACACAGCTGGAAGTTTTCATCTATCACTCCGCAGACCAGTCTGTCCAACAGTAGTTCGTCTAGGTCACGGAACTCACAGTAGATGGCAGCTCGTTGGAGTGCTGCAACAAATTCATTCATTGATTCACCTTCCTCTTGGACCCGATGAAATTCATGCCGCCGTACAATCTTGGAAGGTGCTGGTGTGTGGTGCGTCTTGAGGGTGTCCAGCAGGGTGGCCCAGGGCACTGTTTGTACAGCTGTAGGGGCAACAAGGCTTTGGCCATTTCAAATACCTCAGAGCCGCAGTAATTCAGGAACATGGCTCTCTTCCAGTTATCTGATAATCCGAGAAGATCATTAGCTTCCAGAAAACATTGAAATTGGTCTATGTACGAGTCACAGTTTTCTGTGGTTAGGTTGAATGGGTTGGGTGGTGCATGTGCTGTCATCTTGGATGCAACCATTGCAACAGGTTTGCAATGGTCATTTGATGGACAACTTCCTCGTCTTGTCCAGTTCTTTGTACTGGCTGGGTTTTGCTCCATGTCTCTGTCTTCCTCAGAATCCCACCTTCGTCGCCAGTGTTCTATTCTAAGCTCAAGAAGACCACAGAGACTCACAAAATGACTTCAACTCTTTATTCAAACAGTGACAGCTGTCTCTGAAACACAGCAAAACAGTGCTGGCAGGCCAGCCTTTTTATAGCCAGCTTGCAACATTGTAAACCAATATTTGAGTATATCTCCCGCTTCACTTCACTCTTTCTTTGAATACTTAACAAAAACCATGTATGTTTTCCCTAACTTTTTTGTAATATTCTTGCTTTATTTAAATATTTCATTATTACTATATTATTAATGGATTTATAATTGAGGAAAGCATAAATATCTCTCCACATTTTTCATTTATTCAACTGAGGTCTCATTTGATTGTGTTTTAACTATAATTTATCTTTATGTTTACCTTTTTGTCATCCTGTCATTTTTACTCTTCTTTTTGATTTCTTCTTTTTAATGTTTTAAATAATTTGTAAACTGCTCAGAGTTGCTGGGAGTCAGCCAGCTTACAAATGTAATAAATTATTACTGAATTATTATTTTATGCATGTGAGGTGTGCAAAAATGTATCCAACAGAAACAGAAAATTATGACGTAGTGATTGCTTCTTCTGTACCACTTTTGCTGTCTGGTAAAATTTCTTAAAATCTACTATATAATGGTTTAAAAACTTAATTTTTAAATATTTTTGTAAAGAAAAAGCTAGTAATTTCCATTGCCTCCCAGTAATGTTATTCCTTTGACAGCAAAACACAAATCAAGAATAATTATCCATTGAAAGTGCAACTGACTAGAAAGTCTAAGGACTTAGGGCTGCTAGTGTTATGGTTCCCTCATATATTTATATTGGTTGAGGATGAGATAAGGACATGATCATGAAGACAAGGCAGGAAAAAAGAAGTTGTTCTGCTGATGTAGGTGCAGTTTTGCGAAATGCCCTGTGACAGCTATGCCCCTTAAAGATGGACTTTGCTTAAGCTATAGTTAGACGGCAGACAGAGAAGCATCTGAGAAAGGTGGTTACTTTTTAAAAGAGCATTCCAGCTTTAAAGAGCCTTGTTATTCAGCCTAAAATACATAATTATATCTGCAAGCAATTTTTCTGCCTGGGAAAAAAATATTTTGGCATAAGGATGGGTATATAATTCTGCCATCTGAAATATAACCCTTAGTTTAATTCCTGTTTGTGGAGCTGATAAAAGCTGTGATTCAAGCTAAAAAGTCAACATAGATTGCAAATCTGTTCCTAGTGCATATTAAACATTGTGGGTCCTTGTTGCTCTCTTGAGCTTGGTTATTTTCTTTCATTACCCAAATAGGTAACATCTTCAGTGCTAGAAGAGAGTATGATTTTCTCTATTTATATACTAGTGGCTTGCCCTGTCAGTGTTGGTGGAAGTGTTCTTGGTGATTCCTTCCTTAGACTTTTGTTTACTGTTAGCTTGTTTATCAGAGTTGATAGTTCCTAGTTGGGTAATGAAACTTCTGCAGGAAAACAACCAAGCTCAGAGAGGAACAAAGGACATCACAGTTCAAACATGAACTACAAATATTCTTTCCCTATCAAAAGCAACATGCAGACACATACTTTAAGGAAATGTTTCTCAATCTAAGTAACTTTAAGATATGTGGACTTCTCCAGGAAATTCTGGGAGTTTAAAATTCACACTTAAAATTGCAAGACTGAGCAACACTGCTCTAAGGTTTTCCTCTTTAATAAATCATCAACTCTGCAGCAACACTAGTTAAATAATTTCTAGGTAGTTTCTGCTAGATGGAGATACATCCAATTAAACAGATGGATTTATTATATCAAAATGGGGTTTTCAGCAGGTGAATAACTGTGTACTGTAATTATTTCAGGAGCCCTAGATAAAGTCCAAAGTGCAACTGGAAGGCATCTCAAGTCCCATTTGGTTGAACGTGGAAGATTGTGGTTCAAGATTGATGAGTCGGAAAATGAGTCTGGAAATTATCTCAGGTCATAATCCATCAATCAGATCCTCCCTCCCCCATCTCACTTGCATTATGAAGAATTGAAAATATTGCATGCTATATTAGTCGACAATCTGCTTGGCTTCAGAAAGCTATCGCCTTAACGTGGGAGTGGTGGTGGTTTGAAATCCACTGCCCGCGATGCTTTTCCGTTACCTCCCGCACACTTAGAATCATTCGAGCTTAGCGATGCACATTTCCACTGTGTTCTCTTCCCTCACCTTTGTATGAACGCGTGACTGCTGATTCCCGAGTGGCGGGGAAAGAAGAGGAATCCCTAACCTCGCATGGCTAAATTTCAGTTTCGACCTCAGCATCCAGCCAGCAGCAATATCAAACCGCTGCGCTTCCAGGGCGTGGCCTCGGCACCTTCTCGTGGCCTGTGATGGCGGCGGCGGCGGCGGCGGCGGCGAATTCCAACGAGGAGACCGTTGCTATAGCGATCCCGAGCGAGCCGGTTCTTTCCTAGAATCGTTCGCCTTTTCCGCTCCTTTTCCTGTGAGGCGCCTTGATTTGGAAAGGTAGCTCCGCTTTCGCGACAGGACAGGCGAGAAATAGATGCCTCCGCTTTCCCCTCGAAACAGGACTCGAAACAGAAAAGGAGAAAAGACTGTCTTTTTCTTAATTGGCTTACATTCTTTGGTTGCATTGCGCCGTATTCGCGGCTCTGTGTACTTACTGAGAGAGAATTGGTGAAATCGCTTCCCAGCAGCACAGAAAGATTGCCGAGAAGTGTTTACTTGCATGGTGGCATTGTGAAGACAGTGAATTTTTCTCCCAGCCTTCCTATCCTGGGAAGGTCGGGCAGAGATTGTCAAAAGTTCATCTCAGCTCCGAGTCCGCATGCAATGAAAAAGCAGAGGGCTTGCAACTTCTGGTTGTCGTTGTCCACATTTCTGCACACTGACATAATCCACCATTTGTACAAATACAGTCTATCATGCTTTATATTTGAACAGGTACATTAACTGAAAATTTATGGGAGAAAAAAATTGTGTATATATGTATTTTGGTTCTGACTGTCAATTATATACCTATACCATAATTTGAACCAGCCCACAAACTCATTTCCCATTATTTGTGTAAACATAGAAGTCAGCACTGAAATAGATTTGAGAAGAGCAAGGAATTTGATTAAATGGAAATGTTGCTAAATATAGAACTATTGAGTAAATTTGCAGCTGTTTCTGCTGTTGTCTTTTTATGTACTTATAATTTTAGATCACATTTTAAAATCAGCTAAATAGAATAGGAATAAGATTGTGACTGAAAGAATCCTAATTCTTGAAATAAATATGTTGTAATGTTATAAAGTAATGTTAAATTTATGTAAGTAGTGTGGTTTGCTTGCTTACTGTAGCTAAACCTGGAAATTATGTTTCTAAAGCATTAGTATGGATTGTTGAAAAGAATAACAAAGATTTAATACTTATGATTCAAAAACGTAAATGTGGTATGAGAAGCATGGATAAGATTTTTTTAGCAAATGAATAAATAATACAAATGAGTTATAATAGTATAAATCATATGTTTATGTATCATTGGAAAAGTGTTTTTAAAGATCTTTGCAGCTTGTTAGCCTGCCAAAGGAACAAATACAAATTACGAAGTTTTGAATCTACCAAGCTTCCCTTCCATGGACCAAAGACAATCCATAGGAAATGTAAATCAATAATCCATAGCTTTCAGTAAATGAAAAGAATGGAAACTGTCTTATTCTGCTCATGAACATTTTGAGAATAGTGGTTTATAAATTCACATTCAATTTATATCAGATTATTAAAATATAATCATTAACCACACAGCTTTAACATTGATCATATATTATATAAACAGTAAAACCAAATACACACTTTGGTTCCCTATGCAAACACAAGTGTTTAATTTATTCATTTGTGATTCTGAATGATTCTGTCTCTTGGAACCTAGCAGAAGTTGTGACTTGAGGTCAGTTTAGGTTGCATTGTCCATGAGGTACTGCTTTCTTATCATAGAATATAGTTCAGAGACAGGCTCAGTGAAGATATTTTTGCCTGTGCCATATGTTTCTCTTTTTGTGGAGGTACTTGGTTACCCAAATATGGGAGGGAACAATCTAGTTCCCTTTCAGCTCATCTCCAGAGACTATCCAGGCAGAAATTTGTTTAGCGACAACCGTGTGCTGTATGTATAAGCTAATTGTTTATTCTGCTGATATTTTAAAAAATCTTAAAAATTTTAAAAATCTCTAGAGATGAGCTGAAAGGCAAAAAGGGAACTGGATTGTTCCCTCCGATATTTGGGTAACCAAG
>JAEANM010000376.1:0-21839 GCA_017656035.1 Myanophis thanlyinensis | reverse complement strand
CACACACACATGACATTCTCTAGATACGTTGAATTATTATTCCCAATAATAACCACTGAATTATGGGAAATGTAGTTAAACATGTCCAGACAACTCAAGTGTAGGGAGACTGATACTTCCAGTAGTTCTTTAGCATACACACTGTTGGATAAATATATATATACTACAAAAGAGGTTAGGAAGGCAGTTTTATAAATTATATTAACACTGGTGATTTCCATGGTGATAACACTTATACTAATGACATAAGATACTCCAGGGAGCCTGACAATGCATTGTCTCTCTTTTGTGTACAAATATTCATATTTGTTTATACTGAACGTGAGCTGATACCCATTATATATATATAGTAATAGATAAATAGTATAGCATTCATTGATTCATTAGGAAGATCTCTGTTGAAATTATATCAAATTTCTGAGTAAACTTTCATTAGATGCTTGTAATGGAAGTTGATGGTGAAGCATATTAAACACCTACTATGTATGATGTTACCTGCAGCCAGATTTCTGACTCCACCCCCATTCATTTCTATGCGAACTACTTTTTTACTTTACCATTCCCTGTCTTTCTATCAGTTTACATGAGGAATGTTATTGATATGAAACATGTATCAGTTTTAAAAAGAGAATTCAATCCAAGCATTACTGGAATTTTTAAAACAAGTTTATAGTAAAAGAATGACGGCATATTTATATTCTTAACTATATATATAAATATTACCTTTGTGATTTGCCATGATTGAGACATCATTACCTCTTAGGTAATTGAGAATGAGAATTAAGAAAGGGATTTTATTATTATTATTTTACAGAGAAATATTATTTGAACTATAATTCTAAACACATTTATGTGAAAAAACTCCATTTTCCAATCTATGTGATTGATTTCCAATTCATTTCAGTGTGTGTCTGGGTTGCCATGTGAATATATAGTAAGAAATAGGGGATTCGGGGAGCAGAGAAACCAAGAATTTCAAGGGAAAACAGAATAAAAAGTATAATCAGAAAACATAAAATAAAAACATTTAAAAATACAAAATTTTTTTACCTAGAAGCCAATTAGTAACTGAATGACAGATGCGTGTTCGGAAGTAATAATATATATGCAGATTAATGGCTTGCTGTTTGTAAACTTGGGTGAGATGAGCAGTATAGAAATTTGATGAATAAATAAGTGAATAAAATTGTCTCTGATAATCCTTATCCTTCTCTAAAAGGTACAAATCAAAATCAACTTTAAAAAGAGAAAAATAAACACCTAAAATATGAGAGTGAAATATTATAACATATGTCAATATGATATAGAACAGAAGTCCCCAACTTTTTGGACCTCAGGGACCACTAAATTTATAATTTAAATCCCGTAGACCACTAATATGAATCCAGCACGCCGCTCTCTGAAGCGCCACTTGCTGAAGCTCCTGGACTCCCAGTGATGGGATGGGCCCTTCAGGCACTTAGCTTGGCTGCCTGTTTTTGCAACTTCCCCCTCTCTCCTTCTCTCTCTGTCTCTGTCTCTCTTTCTCTGTCTCATTTCTCATCTGTCTCTCTCTCATCTCTCTTTCTCTGTGTCTCATCTCTGTGTCTCTCTCTGTGTCTCTGTCTGGAAGCACCATTAAAAAGTTTGAACCCATTGGAATGTGTATGCTACAGTACAGCTTAGCTGGTTCAAAAAAAAGTTTTCTTGAGCTGTATAAGGGGGAAAAACATACCCATAAATCAAAACCATGTAAAATTCTATTTCATGCTGAATATGTGTGGTAAAGTAAGGTAACTTAAATGGTCATCACTATTGATGGTACAAAAATATTTTATCTCTAAAATCAAGTATTGGAAGACACATTATTCATAAAATAGCTATGAAAGTTATAGACTTTATTGGAATACTAGATATTTTTGAAAGAAGCTTAATTTTTACTGAAAATCATCTTAGTTTGGAATTAAAAAGTGCAGAAAACTATTAATTCATTTGAGAACCTTCATTTTTTTAAAACTAAAATCTACTAACCAAATCCACCAGCGAGACCATGATGTTTGAAACTAGTTAGTTTAATACATAAATGAAAATATTAGGATGATTTTGAAATCAGGAAAACTTAAGATGGGTCCCTACCCCATCACCATTCAATCTTCAAAAACTGACTAAAGTATCAGATGACTCTCACCTCTTCTATACTATAGATAAAAGGAAAGTTAAGATAAGTAGGACAGATTGTGTAATCCAAATCACTGCCACTCTGTGTCCTTCAACATCTGAAACCTGAAATAGCCACTTCAGTATTCTTAATAGTTGGACTATGATAGTTCTTTTTGAAATGTTCCATTCATGAAAATAAGAGTGTGTTTACATAGCACACATATATAACTTGCCAGAAATCCTCTTTCACAAGAAAAACTAAGGCAAAACCAAACCATATTATGTCTAAACCAAGCCAATAACTTTATAGTATTATCAAGCCCTTATTTTTATCTGGCGCTGTGATTCATAGAACAGTTACAAATTCTTTTTGCAAAACGATACTTAATTTTGTAATTATTTGGAAATTTCCATTTACACTTAATGATAAAACAGCAGAAGTGATTATGAGATTAGCATATCAAATTTGCCTACATACATGGGGGAGTTTAATTCATGGGCTCAGATTAAGGATTGTGTATATGTATATTTATATATATGTCCAAACAAAATGTATAAAATTAGGAAACATGAGTCCATGCTTCGGGAATTCTAGATTACAAAATTCTAGATATTAACAATTTTAAAATAGAAGCTTTCAAGGTTCTTAGCTGATTAACCAGATGAATACTTCAGCAGACTTTCATAATTTTCTGAAAAATGAATCCAAGACCAAAATTTCATATTGCTGACCCTTATTTACCTAACCATCTGTTGTGTAAAATGTTAATATTTTAGATGGAAGGATGAAAATGAGAATTGTATGTAAGAAAGATAGGAGCTTCCGATGCAATCAGAGCCAAACAGGAATTTTGGTTGATTATATTATTCCAAACTGTGCCAATTCATGAAGTTCCAGATGGCTGAAAGCTTCCCAGGGGCAGATCACAGTGATATCTGCAAATGAGACAAAGAAATTTCTGCAACTGATCATATTATAACAAGGTCATATAACAAGGATATCTATTAGTTGAAACTTCATGTAAAAAATCTCATGTTAATTTTTTTCTTAAAATGTAGTTAACTTCATTATTATAGTCTGTGACAAACAGTATAATTTCAACACAATAAAAATAAAAATAAAAAGGAGTATTATATAACAAGCACAAAATTGCTCTAAGCTAATTTACTTACTAAAACAAATTGTCAATCATTAGAAGAAAGAGCAGTAAGAGACTCAATTGAAATGTAACTAAAATTGTTAGCTACTGAAATGATAATTCTTGGAAGATTAATATGAATAAATTAATATAAATTTGTCAGTAATCACTGACCTTTACACAATATTGTGAAATCAGAAAATGACAGTCTTAAAATTGTACTCTGAGGATCTATAACTTTCTAAACTAAACAATTTTGTGACAAACAGTAATGGTATTCAAGAATTTACCTATTCTCTTGGAGGTTATTTCTAAAGTGACTTTAAAGTGTACATTTGCACAGAAAATGAAGGATATGAAATGCAAGGAAGCAGCCCTTAATCTAATACATGCTATTAGTCAGATTAGGAATTAATGACTACTTTATTCTATTTCTGGTCTGAAATGTCATTCAATTTCATTTCTAAAACCATTATAAATTATTTGCCAATTACAAGTCCATTTATTTTATTTTCATAGATATCAGCTATTTCTTTTTTGTTATGGTGTCTCATAAAAGAAGGCAATTAGGAGAAATAACTAAAGGCATTTCTGAAACCTATCAACATCTTTTTGCAGTATGTTCTGTTAGAGTCATAAGTCCGGCTGTAGTGAATTATGCCAGTTCTTGCATTGTATTTGAATCTTTTATAATATGGTACAAATGATCAGCTCTTAGTGACACATTATACAAATTTATTTATTTATTTTTAACAACTGATATAGCTCCCCAAATTTTTTCCATAGACAAATACAGTAAGACAAGTGTTCTCCTTTTCTGGCCACCAAATTATTGAATAAAGGAGTATTATTAAATTTGTGTACTATCAGGCCATTTAGAATACACACATAAAGGTCTCAGTTTTTCTTAGCAAGCTTGGATAAACAAACTTTCATTGGGCTTTTATTTTATTTCTCTTCCATTAATATGGGTTGAGAACATTAATCTGGTCAAACAAAAAGCTTGCCAATAAAACAAACACAGGTTATAACTGGCTGAAATAAAATGTTTCAGATCGTTCACCTTAATAGGTGAGTGTAGTACTTTCTGGTGAGCAGTCTGGAATATATACTAGTGCCTTAGCTACATTTTAATTCTTTCAAAACTATGTGCAATGAAATTTTGCATTGTGATTTCATAATATATTAAATCAGTTTCAGTATCTTCTAGAATAATGAAAGCTCCCCAAATGAATTAAGGAGGCCATCAATTAAAACACTGTAGCCAGAATTTGAAATAAGCAAACTACATGTATGATTCTAGATTTCAAATGAAATAATGAACCAGAGGTACTTGGAGAACATGAAGTTCATGAAGAATGAAATAAAATGAATTAATTGAAAAATAAAATATGAAATAAAAGAATCCTTAATAATTTGGTTTATATTGTGTGGATAGATTCCCAAGAAAGTGATACTGCAGATGCATTTATGCCAAAATTAGAAGGTTACATATGTCAAAACTGTGTTTTGAATTGCATTCAGAACTTTATTGATATCCAGTCTAGGTCTTAAGCACAACTTTAATAGGCAATTGGGAATTAGTACCTATAGGAAATAGACTACAACATTTTGTATCTCCTGACTGGAAAGACAGCCTATGTACAGTACACTGCAGTATTCCATATATCAGTGATGGAATTCAAATTTTTTTACTACCGGTTCTGTGGGCTTGGTGGGCATGGTTGGGGAGGTGTCATGTGACTGGGTGGGCAGTTTCTGTAAGCAGGGCAATAAAAATAAGGTTAGAAACAACTCCAGAATGTTTTTTTCCTGCCTTCCTTACAGGTTTAACCTTGTAAAATGAAAAAAAAACAAAAAGAGATTTCTTCTAACAACTGGTTCTCTGAACTGTTTAGAAAATTACTACCGGTTCTAGTGAACCTGCTAGAACCTGCTGAATTTCACCTCTGCCATATATGTACCAATAATGGCATGAATAAGAATTGAGTTGAATGTTGTTTTTAAATCAGATACTTTTCAAATTAGGTGGCATGTAAAATGACAAAGAATTGATCAAACTGCCAATTTGTTTGTGGCCTATACAGTGACCTGCACCTGCCAATTGGTTAATTTCTCATAAATGAAAAATTTGATGAAAAATTTACTGATTATATGTAGGAGATTAATTAGGTGAATGAACCAAATCATAACATTATTCTCTGTATTAAATAGTCAAAATAGAATATTTAACAACACATTTTTCCTATATTATTACCTGTTCCAAGTCCTTCCATTCCTGGAATATCATCTCCAAACCTTTGGAAAAAAGAAAATAGAGAAAGAAGATAAATGAGAGGGAGGGATGGTAGGAGAAAAAAATACATATACAGCGATACTTTTTTCTTAACCTAAGAGCAGAGTGACAAAAAATGAATATGTAAGAACTCTTTCAACTCTAGGACTTGAATATGGTTTTCATTAACGTGTTACATTTGAATGATCATGTTTTGCCATTCTGGTCTAAAATATAGACTGGACAAATAGAAGGACAATGTAAATTAAGATGTAATCTATTTCTTGAAGTAAGTTACATGCTAATTGTTTAGGTCAGAGGAATTAAAGCCCCCTTAATGTCTAGTGAACTTTCAGTGTCCTTGTCTGCCTTAGGCAATAACAGAACAGAATAGGAAATGCTATTTCAATTAAAAAAAAAACAAAGACCAAAGCAAATAAACATAATTCTTGCAGCCCTTTGAAAATACTTCTGTCATCATGCCACCCTGATTGACTTTATTAACATAGACATCTATGCACATATTAAGGGTGTCTTATCTAAGGCCTAAAATATAAAACTGACTAACATAGAAATATGTCCCATTTAAATATAATTATATATGTACAACATTTCATATGTAAGCCAATAGTCATAAAGGTACTGGTTTTGGCAAATATAGTAGTTATTCAATTCAATAATTCAGAACATTTCATAATTCCATTTTATAAGTAGTTGAAGAAACTTAACTAATTTTATATCTTTAGTTCTGAAAGTGATATTATATTGACTAGCTCTTACCAACTACAGTACACTTATCAATTCCATTTACAATACAATCCTATGTATGCATGCTCAGAAATAAATCCCATTATGTATCATGGGGCTTTTTCCCTTGCACTTCATTAAGATTACACCAAGATAGCTCAGCACTTGCAACTTATACTATGGTTGTAACTGCTCCGACCCTCTTTATTTTGTTTTTGGTCTTTTTTAAATAATACTTTAATTTAATTTAAATAACAATTTAACCTTAAGCATAATTTAAGTAACCTAAGTATCTTTAAACAATTTTAAGCAATCTTGAGCAACCTTAAACATTGAGAGTCAGGACTCTCGGGGTCTGGGAGAAGAACAGGGAAGACTTGAGAAGATGGCACCAAGACGATGAGCTTGGGAGGCTGCCAGGCTCCACTAGGGCAGATCAGGATGTCAACATCGAGGCAGAGGCCTTTGAGGGCTGCAGAGGTGGGGAGGCAAAGGCTCAAGAGACCGCCGGGCTCTGCTGGGGCAGATCAGGATGGCGATGCCAAGATGGAGGCTTTCAGGGACTGCTGAGGCACAAAGGCTCCAAGAGACCACTGAAGCACTGAAGCAGACATCTTGAGGGACTGCTGAGACACCAAGTCAGAGGCTATGAGGGACTGCTGAGGACACTGGAGAGACCAGGGATACAGCCTCAGATGACTTCCGAGACCCACCAAAGGCAGCAGTTCCAGGAGCGGCCGAGGAGATCCATCCACTAGAAGCAGCCAAAACAGCCTCGAGAAACAGCCCCAAGAAACAGCCCCAAGAAAGAGCAAGGACCACTGAGAGTAGCCATGGGGATTAACACTGCGGCCATAACAACAGACATTCTGTTCCCCTTGCTCTCTTAATTTTTAATTCTTATTTTTAGGGTCTGGAGTGGCTGCAGAAGCATTTCACTGCATGTTATACTTTGTATAATTGTGCATGTGACAAATAAAATTTGAAATTGAAATTGAATTTCCATGTGTTATCTATATTTATTCATTTAAAAATGAGAACACAAGGAAGACCGAAGTAGAGAATTAAAGACAGCAGTAAATGAAGGAAGAATACAAACTCACACATTTTCTCACACATTCTCACACAAATTTATTCATTTACATGCATATTCCCCCTCCCACCAAGAATGTGTATTTTTATTGCTATTCATATTTATCTGAAAGTTCCACTGGACTCAAAAACCTTACTTCTAAGGAGGTACATACAGGATCATTTATAGTGAAGAATGGGGAATATTAGGGTCATGCCTCCAGTAATTGCAATTACTAAATACTTATACTCTAGTAAGTGTAATTGGTCACTATCAAGCTGTCAGGCAATCCTGACACAAGAAATCTTTGGAAAAAAACAATGACTAGATCAGCTGAGAGTTAGAAAAGTTAAGAAAGCACAATTTAAGTCTTCTGGAAGGAACAAGTTGGAGAAGGCTACATAAGGCTACATTTAAGATACATAAATATTTGATTTCTGGATAATAATGCCTACCCTTTTACTCCTTTCTTAGGAGGCTTGCTTTTGAATTGTCTTGTTTGCCTTTGTTTGAATTTAGGAGGCCCCCTGCGTGGGGTAGTTGGCCCTGTTGAGTCTTTTGTATTAAGGTTAGTAGTTGGCGCATTATCAGTCATCTTGAATTACAGTCAGACACTTGGCTTTTTAAGATTCTCCTTTCTAAAAGAGAAAATAATGCCATTAATAAAGTTGGAGAAGACAGGGTCTTATATAACATTTAATGCCACAAAGATTGAAAATTTTAACTAGAACAGAATCATTATACAATTCAAGCTAGATAGACTAATTAATACTGTTACATAATGCTGTTTCTTTCTTTCCTCCCACCCAATTGAAACAGAGGATCTGGTTTTCCTTTTTTTGTTGTTTCATGTATACATCTGTATTTCTTCTTTATCAGAAATAAAATGACTCCTGAATTAAAAAATGGATAAAATTTTAGAGCAGTCACTATGGGTAATTTATGCCATGGTAATAATGTGGTCATAGAAATGACTTATATACACTGACAAAAAGAAAAGTTATGTCTATTTATCTTTTTCATCTCCAACTGATTTTTTAATATTTAAAAACACTCCCATAAAATAATGCTGCAGTGGTTTAAATTATCTTCAATGAATTTATGGAATCCTATTTACTAAATACAGATAAATATACTAATTATTGTTCTTTTCTTTAGCTCTGTTCCTTTGCAATCTATAGATTTTATGCTTACATGAATTTAATCCCATCTTCCTCCTCCATATTTGATTTTTTTAAATTTCACATCAGAATAAGACCAATGTTGGTTAGGACAAAATTATGTTGCTAATTACCTTTATACTATGTATTATCAAGTGCCACCAAGAAAAGTGCTTGCTTTTAACCTTTTCTCTCTCATATATGGAAAGTCACATGCTACTAATTTCTGTTCCTTATAAGTATTTTGATTTCTAGACTTTTTATTTGCTCTTTGTATGTACTCATAGAGATATGAGGGGGAGTGCTATTGTTTTTAAAAAATGAATGCTTATTATCAGACCACAACAGTATATTCTTAATACAGTCTTGAGTTCTTTTCACATGATCAGTTTAAAAAATATCATCATTCAGAGCACTGAGAATATTCATAAATAAAAATTACATCTACAAAACCACCGGGGCACATCTTAGTAACTAGGTCTTTTACTTGATAGGAATTGGTTTGCATATATATTTAATAACATATTATTGATTCATCTCACAATCAGCCAGATGCTTAGGTTGAATTTGGCAATCTATCAAGTCCTTTTCAAGGACTTGAGATAGGCAGATATTGATGTTTTATGGTGCTAAAGATATTGTGGCAGAATGTAAATTGTTCCAATTGCCTTTTGCAATGGACCAATGGTGATTTTGTCAATGCCAACAGTTTTCAAATAGTGCTTCAGTTGTTTTGGGCTTGTACCCAAGGTGCTTATTACTATTGATACTGCCTTTGCTTTCTTTTGCCACAATCATTCTATTTCCATTTACATGTCTTTGTATTTTAATATCTTCTCTAGTTCTTTCTCATCTATTCTGCATCTTCAGGTACTGCTGCATCCACTGTTCAGACTTTGTCATTCTTATCGACAATTGTTAAGTCTGGTGTGTTATGCAGCAAGTGCTTATCTGTTTGAATTATAAAATCCAAGAGCATTTTAGCTTCTTCAATTTCTATTACTTTCTATATTTTATGTTCCCACCAATTGTTGCTTGCAGACAAATGCTATTTCTGGCAACTCTCCCAATGCACTATTGTTGCTACTTGTTAGCTACCGTCAGTCTGTGCAATCTTCTTGGTGGTCTGGTTTCTTTAGCTTCTTTCCAAAAGTGGCACTCTTTGTCTGTTCCTGTCTTCTCAATTCTGGATTTGTATGCATTTGTTCTTAATGTTTGGTCTTTGGCCACCAGCATTAACCCCTCTTTCTTTTTCTTCAGCTTTCCTACTCTAAACCATAGCCAGATTATTATCTGGTTCTCCTGCTATTTTTTAATGTACTGGCCATATAATATTTTGTCTTCCCATGTTTATTTTTTTGTTCTTATTTTTATTCTTATTATTACTTATGTAGAAGGGACAGAAGAAGGGTGTCACACTTGGACAAAACAGATATTATAGCAATTATGTGTCAAGTGAGATAATTTATTACAACATATGATCCCCATACCAATTTGTGTATTTCGTTGTACTGATAAAATATATGCTGTGTCATAGATCAAAAATAATACCATGAAAATGCAGCAAACTTCATACAATTTAGGTTTACATATCCTATAACTATAAGCCTAAGAGCCATATTTGGAATTATATTTTGTTGGTAGACATCTAATTTCTGTAAAATTCTAAGCTTGTTCACTCAGAAAAAAGTTATATTGAATTCAGTAGGGATTTAATCAAGAAGTAATGTTATATTTACTTTGGAAGTCCCATTAAATGTAGTGTGAGTGTAAATACATATGCATTTATGTGTGAGTATAAATAGACATTGGATCATTGTTGCGTGTTGGATTAGCAATTACTTTTCCTCACAGGAACATCTTTGTTATATATTGTATTTTGCTTTAAGAAGCCATTCCTGATTTAAGGCATATGTATTCTTGTAAATAAGAAGGTGAGGAGAAATCATTAACCAGGCTGACAGTGACATTTATAGAAGAACCAAGAATTTAATTAAATTCCAGATTTCCTGACTGCCTCTATAGGGCCAATTGTATAAGTACAAATTGATCTCAAGATCCCAAGAACTACACAATTTTTTCTTTGTATGTGAACATTTAAAGAAATGGCAAAACATGGGAGGAATTAAAGTTAACTTATTTTGCTTGTTTTTGCATGAAAAACAGTAGGTAAGAAAAAACACTTCATCTTTAATAAAAGGTTCTCACATTTTACTTTAAGTCACATAACAATCATTTCCTACCAAAACCAAACATCAACGAGTTCTCTACAACAACCTTGCCTAATTATAAGTCAATGAATCTGTTTCTACATGGGTTTCATCAAATCAGACCACACTTTATTTATATACTTCAAATAAATTATTTAGGAGTTCAACATCGCTATATGCATCCAGTGCCTAACACTAACTGAACATCTTCTTCACCCCATCACTTGCCTACCTATTTATGTTTGGATTTTTTCCCTCAATGTCTTAACCAAAAAATTCTTTACAATCTTACCTTACTCAAGAAATGTCCAAAGCAGTTCTTCTAATAAAATTGCTCACAGTTCTTGGAAAAAATGTAATGTTATGATGACCAAATCAGTGTAGGCAATAGCAGTGAAGTAAGACTTGAAGACTACTGTGTAAATGATGTTCTTTCTCTTCCCACTTTTCTCTGCCCTTCTCAACATGAATCTCAGTGTAATTGCCTCTGACATATCCTTGTTTAGCATAGGAGTCAATCCATCTTGTTTGCGTTGATGGCTAATTTTACCTAGTTTAATCTGTCCATATAGAAAGTTCTTATCATGATGCTGTCAGATGGCAACCTACTTCTATGTTAATCTCTGTCCTTCTTTCCTCCTATTAGTTGACTTGTAAACAGGAATGCTTCTATGCTAATTGGATTTAGTTTCTTCCTAATCCATTCCTTTTTCAGCTTTAATCTCTGATCCCTTAGGAAAGGCAAAATAGATGTTTGGTCTGATAGATTTAACAAGGCTGGACTTATAGATACTTATAGATACTTCTGATCTTTTTTAATTTATTGCCTTGGAAAAAATGCTCATCCAGCCACCCCAGTTCAATAGGAACATTTTGCTGGTTCATGGAAAGATCAAGCGGTATTATTTTCTTACATAATTTTTATTCAAGAAATAAAGATAAACATTAAAAAAATTGGAAGAAAAGTAGGAAAGATAAAGTGTTGAAAACAAGATCAAAGAAAAATAGAAAAAATACTTAATGAAGTGATTTCCAATTTCTTTACAGTAGTTGTAGACAATATCACTTCCCTTCATAAATTATATAATTATATAAACTACATAATACAGTTCTTTTCTTTCCATACACAGCCATTGCTATCAGATCATGGATAGGATAGGATAACAGAGTTGGAAGGGACCTTGGAGGTCTTCTAGTTCAACCCCCTGCTTAGGCAGAAAACCCTACACCACTTCAGACAAATGGTTATCCAATCTTTTCTTAAAAACTTCCAGTGTTGGGCATTCACAATTTCTGGAGGCAAGTTGTTCCACTGATTAATTGTTATAACTGTCATGAAATTTCTCCTTAATTCTAAGTTGCATCTCTCCTTGATTAGTTTCCACCCATTGCTTCTTGTCCTACCCTCAGATGCTTTGGAGAATAGCTTGACTCAGTCTTCTTTGTGGCAGCCCCTGATGTATTGGAACACTACTATTATGTCACCCCTAGTCCTTCTTTTCATCAAACTAGACATACCCAGTTCCAGAAACCATTCTTTATATATTTTAGCATCCAGTCCCCTAATCATCTTTATTGGTCTTTTCTGACTAGAGTCTCAACATCTTTTTTATGTTGTGGCAACCAAAACTGGATGCAGTATTCCAAATGTGGCCTTATCAAGGCATTATAAAATGGTATTGACACTTAATGTAATCTTGATTCTATCCCTCTGTTTATGCAGTCTAGAACTATGTTGGCTTTTTTGGCAGCTGCAGCACACTGGTGACTCATATTTAAATAATTGTCCACTAGGACTCCAAGATCCTTCTCACAGTTACTACTATTGAGCAAGATACCACATATACTGTACGTGAGCATTTTGTTTTTCTTGCCTAAATGTAGAACCTTGCTTTTTCACCATTGAATTTCATTTTGTTAGATAGTGCCCAATGTTGAAGTCTGTCAAGATCCTTCTGTATCTTAAGCCTATCTTCTGGAGTGTTGCCTATGCCTGCTAGCTTGGTATCATCTGCAAATTTGATGAGTTCCCCATTTAGAATTCTATTCTATTCTATTCTATTCTATTCCCTTATCCAAATCATTGATGAAGTACTGGGCCTAAAACAGAGCCTTGGGGTACTCCACTGCATAGTTCCCTCCATGTAGATGCAGTTCCACTGATGATTACATGTTGAGTGTGGTTGGTCAGCCAGTTATGAATCCATCTGGTGGTGATGCTGTCGAACCCATATTTTTCTATTTGATCAAGTAGTAGGTTATGGTCTACTTTATCAAATGCCTTCTTGAAGGCAAGTAAATTATATCGACAGCATCCTCTGGTTCACTAATTTTGTCACTTTGTCAAAGAATGCAGTAAGATTAGTCTGGCACGATCTGTTTTTGACAAACCCATGTTGGCTTTTGGTTATTACTTTGTTTGCTTCTAGGTGTTCACTGATTCGTTGCTTGATTATCTTTTCCAGAATCTTTCCTGGTATTGAGGTCAGGTTGATAGGTCTGTAGTTGTAGGATCCTTATTATATACCAATCTGGCATTTAGTACTAGCAACAGCAGTGTATTATTTTTAGATAATTTAGGTTAGTTTGATTGATTTATACAGAAGCTGAAAGCTGCTGTAATAAAATTGCAGTTTGCAAGACAAGGAGCTTGCTAGGTATGATTAATTATATGGGAGAAATAAAGCTTAAAATAATTCTTGTTCAAAATCTGAGTTTTACTTGGTTAGATGGTTGTTCCCATACCCAGAGTCTTCTTCAGGTAGCAGTCTGAATAGCTACATACACGCACATGGTATACATATCACTTTTTAAAAAGTACTATGTATTAGCACCAATTACATTCATCGCTGTACCAATCTTCATTTGGACACAATTCCTGCTATATTCTATGGATTGAATATTATTAAACTGGTAATTAAGTAAGATACCATACATAGTTATCAACTGCTAAGTGACTAAAAAACAATATGATATACCAATTGCCTTTCAAAATACATACATATGGGATTCTTTTATGGCTTTTAAATTAGGTTAAATGTATATGTATTCACAAGGAACTCCCAAGAGTTGAATAGGCTTGTTGTATTTTACGAATTATTTATAGAATTTGCCAACAGGAAACAAGCAATAAGAGGAGCTTGCACACTGATGCATATCACCAAGTTATTTTTCTGAAAATGAACTGAAGTTCAAAGAACTCAGAGAAATCTCACTGTGAGGCAATCATAATAGTTAACGTTAGAAACAAGTGTTTTGCAAACAAGGAAGGAAAGTGTTGGGTATGATTTCTGGAAATCTTCCAAACTTAATAATAAATAGCTCCATTCTGGGTCGTGTGAGTGGGAAGGAAGGGGCTTTGAATGAAGAAATCAGCAATAAGCTCTGCATTTCCCCTCTGCATACTTGCTGATTCTTGCCATATTTGAACTTGATTTTTCCTTTGCCAATTTCTTCTCTCCATGCCAAATTTGGTTCACTTCTGTTTAGTTCCAGAGAATTATTCTCCTGATGGAAAGATAGACATAGTACCAAAGTCTCATTTGGCAAGTGTAAAAACTGCACATATAATATTACTTTTGAGAATTGAGAATGACCATGAAATTTCATATGAACTTAAGGCTGTTTTTAGAGAAAATATTCCCAAACAACTACATAACTAATTTCTTCAATGTCAAGGAATTTACATTAATAACAGTCATAATTCTTTGAAGTTACATTTAAAAGTCTGTTTTTAGGCTATCATTATCCGCATCTTTAAATTTTATAAATTTCCTTTATAGAAAAGCTTGTATGATAGCCTACTCTAACTGAAATATCTTCTCTATAACAGAAGATATTAAATATGTAAGAGTCCTGGTGTCTCTCACTGTACATCTATTCACTTTAATTCATAGATGAGACCAAATAATGAATGCTGTGAATCTAGAGTATCTGGATGTCAAGATACTGCCCACACTGACAGAATCAAAGCCTACTCTTCAGCAGAGGCTGGAAAACCAGAAATACCATAACCCTGCCCTTATGTTTGTTTGAATACATCCATTTTTTTAAAAAAAAGGACTTCTGTTTTAAAGTGAGTTCATGCCTGGTAAATGAACATTCTCCTTCTAAATGTTATCCATCCCTAATGGAGTCAACCAAAAATTATATGCATATGAAATTTGCTGTGCCTCTTACCAACACTTATCTTGAGTTTTGGCCTTGCTGTTGAATGGTTTTGTCTTGGTTTGGTGTGTGCACCCATGATAAGCAAAGCAATTGTTTGATTCCCCCTGCTTTGCTGTCTTCCCTCTTCTATGTATGAACAATGAATGGGGAAAACCTTCCCATTACGGTGCTTTGGCAGGAATGGGAAGATTATGGCTGCAGGGTTCTGTCACTCATCTCTAGGTGTTTAAGTTCCAAGCCATCATAACTCCCCAAAAGATTAGAGAAATAAAGGAGTTGAGTTACAAGGCTATTTAGGATCCCCACCCCCATCCTATATGCAACAAATGCTGGTTTCCACATTGTTTGGCCTTCCTCTTATTGCACTGTTTCCGCCTTGAGCTAACCACTTGGGGCCACAGAGCTAGAGCATGTTTAGTACTGTTAGTTGAGCAATCAGTTGCTAATACACTTTCTGACAGACCATTGGACTGAGGTTGCTGTGTTCAGTTCTTTTAGGAGACAAGAGATTACAGTATTGGCAGATGAGGCTGACTAGGAACTTGAGGGGAAGAGCACGTCCACATTAGCTTTAAATGGGCCCAGCTCTGCTATCACACACTGCTCTTCCCCTGATTTATGTTTCAACATAATGGATGACAGATCTTAGGTTTGTACATTATTTTGCTGCCATTAGATGCTATTGGTTTGGGGTAGAAACATTACTTTAATACTAATACGATAAAAACAATCTAAGATTGTTTCAGTCAAGGAATGGAAGTATTCTACTGTGGTTGTAATTTGTACATGATAAATTTATTCTTCTTTATAAGATCCATCCAAGAAATGCATAGAACTTGTTTATGAACCAATACCCAGATTGTTAGGCTGTACCGCATTACAGATGACATTTTTTCCCCCTAAGGAAGAAAGCTGGACTTACCTCTATAAGGAATTTCTGGTGTTGCTTGATCTCAATGAAAACAAGTTTCTGTCCCACTGCAATTTATAGCAGATTTACTTTTTGGGGATGTATTTACCAGGTTTTTCAGCAATAATTTTCCTGTTTTCAAATTTTATTAAGAATGAAAGCATACATGACTGGGCATTGCTGAAATACAGCCCATAAAGTGGTTAAAAGTGTATTGATTTTTGCAAAACGAATTCATGAAGTAGCTTGCCTATAGATACATATACAAACAAAATAAATTTCCTATTGTGTTAGGATTTAAAAAACATAGCTCTCCTCCCCAAATACCTAATGCTTCTGAGTCAAGTGTGTGATTATAGTCAAGGCGGAACATCCAGATGGTAGAAAAATGAAACACTAGCTAACTTTTTAAATGGAGAGGATGGAAAACGTGTGATTTTTTTTCTACTCTAATAAACTGTTCTCTCCCACAAAATAGCACCCTTTAGAAACCTTGGTAACATCACAGCCAAACATGAATATCATCCAAGGCACCTATCATTGCTTGTGGTTTCCAGGATTTACACACCGAAGGAATGCATACAGTACATATCATAAGCAAGGGGAAATAATGCACCAATTCCTAAGGACCACAAGCGAGAATACTTAAGGAATTCACACATACAGCTAATCATCTTTTATGCCTTATTGTATCTTCTGTGCATGTGTGCCCAGAAAGAGAGGCTCTAAATAAATTGTGCGCGATAGAACCAGCAACGCCGCAGCTTCCTCTTCGAGTCGGATTTTTTGCGAATGATTATTTTTTTTTTAACCAACTTCCTTCCTGCTTTTAACTGCCAACGCTGAGACAGAAAGGAACCGCGGACGCAGCCGCCAGCAAGTAAGTACGAGGAGGGCAAGTGGAAGAAGTAGCGAAAAGCGAGGCGGCTCAGCGCTCCCGATGGGGAGGGGCTCTTGAAGCCCCCTGGAAAGGTTCCCTTAGCGGAACCGGGGAAACCGGGCAGCAAAGGTGGCTCGTCTAGAGCAAAGGGGAGGTGGGAGGTTAAGAGGAGCAGCGTCTTCAGGGCGATGGCTCTGCAGTGCAGGGAAAGCTTCAGCATAATCCGCTGCTTTTTTTTTGGGGGGGGGGGGGCGGGAGACGCAGTGTCATTTCTTGGAGAGACGGCCGAAGGAAGGTTGCAAAAAGCTGTGCTTGGCGTCTTTGCTGCAAAAATCTGATGGATTTTGCCTGCTCCACAATTTGAGCGGGAGGGGAGACGAAAGGAGCAGGGAAAAATCCATTGCGCACACTGTTCCGTTATATCTATAGACAATGTTTCTTCCACCTACCGCCCCAATTATGTTATAAATATTCGGGGAACATTAGCGTGGGCTAATGATATGTGGCCTGGTGACTTTTGGATATTTGGGGGCTGCAACTGCCATTAATCCTGCAGTCACCAAGATTCCAGGAAGCATCAGAACAAATAACCTAGAATTATAGGGGCTGAAAAACTTAACAATTTATTTCCCACTCTTATCTGAATTTCAGGCAGGAAGCAATAACTGCTTGTTGGCTGAAAAGGGTTAAGGGTGTGGCTGACTTCCTATGGTATTCTTAACCAAGATGTCTGGTTAGCAAGTGCCTCCTGCCTTGTCATCCTTCCTCCCCTTGTGCCTGGCATATAGTGATAACCAAATCTGAAGCTACTGCATCTTTAGATAAGGTGTGCCAGAATTTATGACTACCAACAGTGATAACAATGATAAATTCTATGTCTGAGATGCTCCAAATGGCAACTAATATAAGCTCTGATGACACAACAAGTTTAAGAGCATGTAATCAGGAGGAAGGTGACAGTACAAGCTCCTTAACTGGGCTTATTGACTGACAGTAAAGACATTGTGTTCTGTGGAAGATTTTAACTTCTGAAGCTTAGGAGATGTGCTGACTCCTGACAGTTCACAGATATTAGTTACAGGGCAAGTATGTAGATTCTGGATTGACTTGTAAATCTTCTAAGAGCATGTATTTTGTCCAAGGTCCTCACAGTACAGAATGAGGAATTTAGATATTCATCATTATGAATAATTGGCCAAGAGAAAAAACATATTTAATGAATTTATATAAATTCCTGTTTCTTTCGTCTTGGCTTTATGAACTCCAAAATTTAGTATTTAAAGCAGAAATGCAATAAGAGCATAATCAGGAAGCTCTTAACAGAGGTAGGAAGTGGTACTGCTCTAGTTAGGCCAAAGAATGATTATAAAAGCTCATCAAACTGCTAATGAAAAGTCCCATAACCCAAGTACCTTATCTGGAAAGATTCTGTTCCTTATTTTTAAAAATAGTGCTAACAAATATAAGGTGTGGTCAAGTTTCTTGGGAAGGAAGAAGTAATTTAATCTACTCCAAAATCTGCATATGCTTCATAAATAATAAGCAAGTGCATTAATGGCTGGGTGCACAGGAAATCATACTAAAATGATTATGTTCTTGTATTAAGTACCATAACTTGCATATTTTGAAGCTTTACAGAAATAGAAAACTTCAAGAGCTTTCTAGATATAGTAATTGCTTGATGAGTCATAAATCAGATAAGTAGCAGAGATGTGAAATGGCATTTCTGGGACATAGTTCTTTTTCCATAATATTGCTAATTATATAGCAATGAGAAGAATGAGAATTTCACTGTTCTTTTCTTGTGCTTTTAATTTATGGAATTCTAATTAAAGGGAGAGGATGAATTCCCCCTTCTTGAGACACTGCTACCATTTTCTTCCTATTTAGCTCCACACTCCTCCTTTTTTACAGTAACTGTCCAAGATTTTTTAAAAATCTGGGAACATCAAAGCACAATGGAGTTATTTACAGAATTTACAGTAAAATACAGGGAATAAACACAGAACTGCTACAGGAGATACATAGCAAACACATTGAAATATTATATGAAAGAAATAAAACATTTGCTTATTGTATAAAACATTTTGACAAAAAACTAAAAGGCAGAAAAATAATGTGAATAATTTATCTGCAGTTAAAAGTTTCATAGTATTTAAACATATGCATACATTTTTACTTGTAATTTAGATTTTTGTCATGTCCTACCTTTCAAAATATTTTTTGTAACCAACAGTTACTAAAAATCTAAAAACGATCAGGTTACTTTGTTTACCCTTTTTCTTCCAAATGCTAGCTAGTTTACATATTACTCCAGACCTTCTAATTTAAGAGATTGTTTCCTTCATAATAATGGGCTATAAGCAATCCATATCACAACTTAAATACTAAACCTTATTGGTATTTAGCCATGGTTGCAATCTGACCCAAAGAGATCCTAGAGTACCTTGCTTGTACCAGCTGTCCTAAAACCCTCCATAATAGAAATGAGATCACTGGGGGGGGGGGGGGGGAATCAGCAGCTGTCTGCACTATCCGAGGCACAGTTAATTTTTTAATATTTCTTGGCATCCTTTACATTTTAATGATCTATCTATCACTGCACAATCCCATGTCTCTCTGCAGTAAGTATCTGCTTTTGATTAGCAGGAACTTTATTTGCACATCTTCTGAACTCTTTATCTTGTTCTTACAATTAAAAAATTAGTTTTTTATAAACAGACTGTAAGGAAAAACTGACCTATGAGATCTCAGATTTGTATTTTCATGAGATCAGAACAGGTTCTTCAAAACCTGGCTAGGCATCACTCTGTGTGATATTGAGCAAGCCATGACACCATCATATTAGGCCTATTTGAATGGAGGGAAAGTCTCTTATTGCTGTAATGTTCATTTAAGGTGAAGCTGGGGGATTATAATGGTTATAGTCTTATACTAAGCTACTATCATATGTGGGTAAGAAATCTGAGGTCCATATGGTTGCTACTGAATTACAACTTTCAGCATCCTGTTGGTTGTTGAATTTGTACTTATCTGCAGGTTCGAGAACTTTTACTTCTAGCTTAGATTATTAGTTTGTATTGCTGGAATCTGACAAATGAAGGATTCAAACAAACCAACTTCTTAGTATAGTCCATGAATATCCCTCGCTTTAAACCAGTCATGATTCAAATTATGATCAGCACTGAAAAATATCCACATCGAAGCATCCAATAGAGCAGGGCTCCCCAGCCCCAGAGTGTAAACCAGAAAGATTGAGGACTACTGCAATAAAGTCAGAAAGGTTTGTGGACTGGAAGTGGTGGCAGCGGTGGGAGGTGGGGAGAGAAGTTGGTTTCATGTGCACATGCTCCCACTGCTTGCACAAAGGGAGCTTTGCACATTTGCATGCTCACCCACTGCTAATGGGCCACAGCCTGGTAAATTCAAATAAATACATTTTGTTGTTCTGAGCAAAATAGATTGCCTGCCATATTGTGCCTTTATTATTCCTGTTATCCATGCAAGGGCATGAAAGGTTAGCAAAAATGTATGCCATTCTTTATCATTGCACACATGAATTTTGGCAACCTTGATGCATCTGGAATGTGTGAGGTTGGGGGATTATTAGAACAGAGCATCTGTTCTTGAACCAAATATATGTTTCTTCCATTGTAGTTCAAGAATTCGGATTAAAAACAACAGCAATAACATACTCTGTGCCATGGATTAGCAATAATTTTCTATTAGGCTTTTACGTTCTTTACTTTGTATTTTGTGTATCCTTCCTTGGCCAAGAACCTAAGAACAGACTGATTCTTCTAGTGCTGAAGTCACTAGAAGTCTGTCTTGAACATGTTGCTTACTGAATTTTTTCTTGCTTCCCCCAATTTCAGAGAAGTTTCAGTGTTACAGACTGTGGTAGCTCCTTGGAGTCTGTAGCCAGGGCATGGGTTGTCATAGGAACAAGGCACATGTTTCCTTCCTACATAAGAAGGGGACCTGGTCACCACAGAGATACCAGCTATTTTAAATATTGTGCAGTTGGGAAATTACATGATATTTGTGATACCTCTGAGGTATTAGATAGGGCAACTCAGTCCTCAAGCTCCATTCAGGTATTTTCCTTCACAGTCTGCTTTTGATGTAAATCTCTGTATGGTATTGCATGAACTATTCCATTTATTTCTATTGCTGTCGTGTCAATGAACGTTTGAAATAACTATTGTTCAGTAATGTGGCTGCTTTGGTTTCTGAAGGTCTATTTGTTTTTGTCAATGTGACACAAAGAGGTTCTTTATTTGGAGGATTTGCTGGTCATTGTGGAAGCAGTGTGAAGTATTTTGTTACCGATACAAATAATAAGGTTATGTAGTTATTTTTTTGCTCAACAACTTCAAGCCCATCATACCAGCATATATTTTAAAAACATGACTGAATCTAGTTGCAGTTCTTAGCTTGTAAATGTTTGCCTTGTTAATTAGAGCTGTCAGTTGTTACATGCAGGGTGAATCCTCATGTATGACCATGCTTAGATTTATGTCATAGAGAGAAGGTGAGTATATTGTGGGAAGTATATGAGTACAAACTCACATCAGCATCCTTCTCCAGAATTGTCAGCCAGTATGAAATTCCAGGAATATAGGAACTGAAATTCCGCACTTTTGGAGATACCAGATTGGGAAAGATGACTTAGTATGCATGCATTCATGATTGCTATGTAAAATGAGAGTGAATAACTCTCCGGGTGGGGCCAGGAGCGTCTCGAACTATGTTCTCGACATCTGAGGCAGTAGCCTCTTCGATAAGGTGGAGAAATCGAGGGTGGTGGCCGCGGATAAGTTCTGACGCAACTCGAGTTCCATCTGACTGGCCTAGAATGGCTTGGACATTACAATTGCGTGAACAACAACGAAAAAGGAACTTTGGCCACCCCCAGCCTCAACCCGCTGGTTCCCGATTGGATTTGAATATGACTGGTAGAGACCTGGGGCGAAGATGGCCACTGCATCAACCTTGCACGGACTGGATTCATAAACACCACCAGCGCAGAGATCATGACTGTTCTATGTTTATCCCCTATCGGGCCCAGGCATCGGGTCCTTTTTTATTAAGTCTGTATCGGGGTTAGGGAGGGGGTTGAGTAAATGGGGGTTAG
>JAEANM010000375.1:0-37448 GCA_017656035.1 Myanophis thanlyinensis | reverse complement strand
ACCTTGAATTGCACCCGGAAGGCCACAGGTAGCCAGTGCAGCTCGCGCAGGAAAGGTGTCACATGGGAGCTCCTAGGAGCTCCCATAATTACCCGCGCGGCCGCATTCTGAACCAACTGCAAAATGAACCGTCATGACTTTTTTTTATATTCAGCAGTAAATGAGCAGACTAAATACTTTTACTTAACTATTTAATATATTAGTACATACATTTGAGATTTTCTTCTAGAATTAATTTTTGAATTAACTCATTTTTAATGTTTTCATCCTTTTGTCCTATAGAGTTGGGGTGGCAAGGAGAATGGCTTTGGCCTTGCAGAATGTTGTAGAGATTTGCACATGCTGGTAAGTCTTGCATTTTGACTTTCCCTTTACTATCCTGGCATTGCATTTGGCAACTTGATTCATAGTTGCTTTTTCATGTATATGAATATTTGCTATTGTGGAATACAGAGCTGATCTTTTTAATGGACAGAGTCCATCAGAATGAATGAACATGCATGCATGCATACATACAAACGAAATAAAAATGAAACAATGGGATTTATAAGTGTTTTTCCTTAACATAATGTGTAATAATAAGGGACTTTGACTCCAATGTTTACATACTGAAAGTTTGTTTGTTGGTACGTGTGATATTCTTTTTGAGGATGAGCAGTGCACAATATAGGAAGTTTGGGCATTTTGAATATTCTTGAATAGAAATTTTGGGGTGTTTTTCATGTTCCCTGTAGCTCTTATAATTCCTTGAATTTGTAGAAATCCCACCTTTGCAATCTTAGGAATTTGGAAATTGCTGGAGTTGCTTTTCTAATGAGAATAGAGTTATGTTTTGAAATGGCTGTTCTTTGAGGTGAAGCATGTTGGAGACAAAATCAATGGGCATTTTTGTGGATGAGAACCAGTCATCTGCTATATTATGTTTAGTGTGTTATTCCGTAGAAAAAGAAATTATCATTCTAAGTCTCAAAATAGGAAGCCATTCATTTTTAAAGAGCATTCTAATTTGCTGCTGTAGTGATCACTGAGAATAATAGAAGTGAATGCTCCAAGGAATGTTTTCTTTTCCCTGAGGGACTTATTACCATGACATTAGATGGCACTTTTTGAAGCCCTTTTTAAAAACTGGGTTCAAAAATTATTTTAGGACCTAGGAGATTTCAGGGCTCTGTAGCCTTGAGCATATTGTTCTTCATATTGTTGGGGACTGCTGAAAGTCATTATTTCTTTTTGGTACATCTTTATGTATGATGATTGAGATATTGGCAGGGGTCCCTCTGCATCACCATGTCTTCATACCTAATCTTAACTTCTTACATCTTAATCCTCTTCCTCCTCCCACTTGCACATAAATATAAGGAGAATTAGTGGGTGGTGATATTAACCTGCTGGCAAGTCCATCAGTTCAGTCTCAGGGTGCATTGTCCTTTGAACCAGCAGATTTTGCTTACCTTCCCCCAGTCCAGAGAGAAATGGATATGATTTTTGGAAAGGGTGTTTGCCATCTGGTGTATTCTGATTCCATACTGTGATCTGTACACAGAAATACCCTCCCAGTGCAACTACACTACACTTTGAAATCTATGCAGAGCCAGGGGCCGAAGTCAAAGTGGACAAAAGGGTGAGTCTCCTACAGACTTGTTCTTGAAAGGTTTTCTGGGAAATGTGTGGGAGCAAGATTCGGCAAACAAATCCACTTACATTAAAAAGGGATAGAATCAAACTGTAAGAGAAATGGGGAACTTTCTTGCCACTGAATGAACACTAAGATGGAGGAAGTTAGTTTAGGTATGAGAAGGTATGTTGATTTTTAGTCTTGAGGATATCAACAATAAGTAGGGGTTCAGCGGTGTTGAAACATTGCTTATTTGTCCTCTTATTTGGGAAGAGTTGGCTTTCCTTTGCTGTTTTCATTTTTTAAATTACATGGCCCTGCGAGTATATTTCCATAGCATCGCCAGTTGTGAAAGTATGGATAAAAACTGAACAGCTGATAGTTTTTGATATTATCCCAAATTACTGGAGTACTTCAGTGCAGAAATATGGATCTTTCATTTCCTAAGCAGTCCCTTTGCATACCTGTAAAGAAACCTATCCCTTATTACCTTTTCCTGAAAATTTTCCCCATAGGTATGGATTTGTGGGGCAATATTTTTCTGAAATAGGGCTGGCCAGCATAATAATCCATATTGAAATACATCTGAATACCACACAAATGCCAGGTTTGATTGTTAACCAAAGCCTCACCTCTTGTGGTGATTTCTTAAAAAGTTCATGACCATAGTTGCTAATCTGCCATATGCCTTCCAACAAATTGACTTCCAACATCCTTTGTTTTCAGACTACCAGCAACACACTACATTATATCCACATAGAACAACTTGATAAGGTAAATTGGCTTTCTGTATTAAAATAGGTTTTTAAACTGTTTCATTTTTGTATTGATGGCTTCTAAGTTGCTGCTGCTTTTTCAATTCAGATTTCAGAAAGTCCCTCTGAAATTATGGAATCCCTCACCAAAATGTACAGTATCCCAAAGGATAAACAGGTACACTGAATAATTTACCAAGGTGATAATCTGAATTTATCGCAGAATGAGAATGAGAATAAAAAGCTGAATGTACCAGTGAACTGGCGAATCCTGAATCGCCTTGTAATTGGAATTATCTTTGTGTGTTGGGGCGCTTTATGAATTGTAAATCTTACATTAATTTTCCATTGCTTGTTGTCCATCCTGGCCTCTATTTTCAACACTGGAGAGAATGAGTGAATTATTCTGCATGAAATCAAATCCAGGTCTTTGGGACCAAATATATATGTGAAACTATATGAGATAGTTGAAGTAATTATATATTCTTGGACTTGAGAGTGACAATGATATTTTGGATTTCTTATATGTCAAAATATTCTACAAGGAACAGTGAGTTCATAAATAGGTTTTATTTGTTCACTACCTGCAATAGTGGTTATTGGGGAAAAGTGGGAAACAGAGAGAGATCATTCCCTCTCAATGCAATGATAAAACCTTGAGTATTCAGCGGAAGGAGTCCCTATTGGACTGAGTTTGTTATTCACATCTATTTTTGATGTTTATCACTACACAGATATTGTAAATTGGCAGGAATATAAGAGGCATCAGCATATAAATTATTGGAAATAATGTGAGTTTTATCCAAATCTGAACACAATTTGGCTAAAATGTACATTTACCATTGGGGAGAGGGCAGTTTTCTGTATGAAAGCAGTTTTGACCATTGCATTCTAAGTCTGGTAAAGGGAGGTTTACTAAATTGAAATTTTACTTTATGTCATTTTTTCGTACTTTGTTCACATATATAGGTCAGATGGTAGTTCTTGATGGAATGTGATATATCTGATTATGTTTGGTGCTTATAAAATCATTGCAATTTAATTTTCTTGTAGATGCTGCTGTTTACACACATTCGCTTGGCCCACGGCTTTTCCAATCATAAAAAGCGGTTGCAAGCTGTCCAAGCCAGACTGCATGCCATTTCTATATTAGGTGAGGATATTAACAGGTGGGTTTTTTACTCTGAGTAATGCCAGGATTGAAGAGAATTGTAGGTAAATTTAAAATAGTCCTTTTCTGCTTTTATGGAATGATTCAACTTGAGAAAATTAATTCAGATTCTAGGCTGCTTTTTAGAAATTTACCTTGTTATAGCAATTTAAAAAAACAACAACTCAAAGAAATACCTCAAAATGTCTGGCAAAATTTGAAACAGACATTGTTTGATCTATATGCACAGACAGATCTGAGGACTTGAATGGAAGAAGTTCCCAAGTGGCCATTCATAGTTACAACAGCACTGATCGATTTTCACACTTATGACTGTTGCAGCATCCCCAGGGTAATGTGATCAAAATTTGGGTGCTCATAGTTATGACAGTTGCAGTGTCCCAGGGTCTTATAATCCCCTTTTGTGACCCTCAGACAAGCAAAATCAAAGAGGAAGCTAGATTCACTCAACAACCATGTTACTAACTTAACAACTGCAGTGATTCACTTAGCAGCTGTGGTAGGAAAAGTCATAAAATGGGGCAAAAGTCACGTAGCAACATAAATTTTGAGCTCAATTGTAGTCATAAATCGAGGACTACCTGTAATTCAAGCCCTATAAGAGGAAGTGTTCCAAAGTCAAGATCAGTTTCAATATATCACCAGAAATTTTTAATTAACAGGCAGTTTTCACTTTTTTTGGGTATTGAGAACATCCATGTGGCCGGTCTAAGCTAGTAATTGTGTACTGCTATAATTGTAATGGGGGGGGGGAGTGGAAAAAAAATCTGAAGTGATTTATCTTGGTCTGATTTTTTTACAACTCAAAAACTAACGTTTTGACAGGTGTGTAGACTTTCTAGCTCCACTGTAAATATTTTAGTAGTTTTAGATAGTCTCGTGGAGTATTGTATAGTAGTATTTTCACGATACAGGTAGTCTGTTACTTACAATTGTTTGTTTAGTTGTAACTGTAACTGTTGAAAGTTGTATTAGCACTGGAAAAAGTGATTTACAAGCAGTACTCACACTTACAAGCATTGCAGTAACCCCACAGTCTTATATTGTTACTGGTATATCTAAGAGGAGTAGTAATTTAAGAACCAAAGGCTACTAATCTGTTTTTGCAAGTTTGCATGATAAAATGTTATCCCAGCCCAAGATTAGTAGAATAATACAGTACGTTTTTCTGCAACTGGGTTCAGCTTTCTACAAGTCTCTACAGTTTATTGCTAGTTCCAAACAGTTATTTAGAGGGTTTGCTAACTCACCTGAACTTACAAAAAATAATTCCTGCCAATCAAACATCACATGGTCCCTAATATTGCCAGTGACCTCTAGTGGAGTCATTAGGATAACATAGAAGAAAATTTTTTGAAGAATAAAGAAATGCTAAGCCTCCATGTTTCAAGGTGTATAATTCTTGCTCTTTGTTTTTGTTATACAAGGGCACCTATTTTAATGGACTTTTTAAAAATTGGTTGTTAAGATCTACTTCATATATGTGCTGTGTTCCTTCATGTCTGTCATGGCTTAAATCTGTGTGACAAAAATATAAAAAACTTATTACATTGTTTCATTTTTTTCCTTTGCATTATCTGATAGGAACAGCTGATATGTAGCGCCAAGAATAGAAGTTTCTGTTACTATAAGTAAAAAGTACTCAGTTGAAGTAATAGCTGGATTTGCTTTTTCTCTCTATCCTTTAACTACTGAAAATTGTTAACTGCCCACCTCTCTTTCCACAGTATACTCCAATGCTTTGCAGGAATCCGCCAACAGCATACTATACAATGGGTTGATAGAAGAATTAGTGGATGTGCTGCAAATTACAGATAAACAATTAATGGTAAGTCTATTTATTCAGCTGAAATTTTGAAAAGAAAAATTGCTGCTCAATTAGGCTGGATTGACTTTCTTAGATGTTTCCCACTTTAATTATTTATCATCAGAAACCAATACAGAGGTGATTTAAAGCAAATGAAAAGAGCAAGACAAATAAAGGCAATTAAGGATTCATTTTTAAAATCTTACATACCTTGAGAACTAATCTAAAACTGAGTAGCAAGAATATTTATTGGTTAATAGTCCTTTAAACAATTGCAATTCAACTTAGTTAATAGTCCTTTAAACAATTGCAATTCAACTCTGGAAGTTAACAGCTGACTGATATATATATATATTGTTAACTTATGCATTGTATTCTGTTCTTCCAGACTAACCAAATGATTCACTCTCGGAGGCATTTTTAAATCATGTTCTGAAGTTTGATAAAATGGATATTGGACTATGTTTCTTGTTTCCTGCATATTGAAAACTTAGCTATCTACTTACTGATCCATCTATTTCCCCCCACTCACACTCTCTCCCCCTCCCTCCCTCCCTCCCCCCTCAGATTTGAAATTCATGTTATAAAATAAGATAACCACAATCTATATACCTGTCTGTCTCATTGTTTCTTTGACAGGATATTAAAGCTGCCTCACTGAGGACATTAACTTCCATTGTGCACTTGGAACGGACTCCAAAACTCAGCAGTATTATTGACTGCACTGGAACAGCTTCCTACCATGGATTTTTACCAGTACTAGTCCGGAACTGTATACAGGCCATGATTGGTCAGTAGCTGTGCGTTTTAGAAGCAATTAACATACTTTGCTAAATTTTGGAACATGTCATGGTATTCCCTCTCCCTTTCTTTAGATCCCTCTATGGAGCCATATCCCCACCAGTTTGCCACAGCACTCTTTTCATTCTTATACCACTTGGCAAGTTACGATGCAGGAGGGGAAGCCCTTGTTTCATGTGGCATGATGGAAGCCTTACTGAAGGTAAAATTTTCTGTTTGTGAAGTTGAGTTAGGAAAGTAAATGAAAATTCTAAACCACATTCTTTCTGATATGCTGATATAAAAGAATGTGATCTGTGAGTGTTCTCTGTGTGTATGCACATATCCTTCCTCACTCCTTACAAAACTTGTAAATCTTGAACAGCAATTAAAGGAATTTTTTTTCCAGGTTACGTAATTTGGACCTCTGAGGCAGAGCAGTTAGCTCATGTCAGATAGTCTCTCACATAAAAAGAGCCCAAGTCTTAAGATCATTTGTTGATTTAATCTGCCACAATTGATTTTTATGTTAGCTATTCTTTAAAGAATTAAATAGGTATCAACTAACCAAATAATATACCTTTTACTTTCTACTATCAAAGCTTGTATGATAAAATACAGTAATAAACTCATAGACAGGCGGTTAAAATGAAGATCATAACCATTTGTTTTATTTAAGAGACTTATATGTCTGCTTTTTAATGTGCCATAATTCTGGGTGACTCACACCAGCAGTGATTAAAAACATAAAAAGGACAATAAAAATCAGCAATCCCAAGACAGCTCCCAGTGTCCTAAACAATTGTCCCCAGTACGTAAACAGTCACAATCACTGAGCTCCAGCCTCACCCTGGCACATAAGATGGATCTGTGCAACACCCCCTCCCCCCCTGGCTGCCACATACTCCTTAAGTAGGAGTTGCAAGTCATTCCCACAGCATTGACAGTTCATGGTCTTCCTAGATAACTGAGTTCAGACAAGGTTCAGGAACTCCCTAGCTAGAGTCCAACTCTGAACAAAGTTGAGTGATTTGGTCCAATAGCTGCTGAGAATATTTCTCACAGTAGGTCTGCAAGTGCTCCGCTGGCCCCTCTATCCATAAGGGGTTTGGTCACTGAAACAGGGCTGCTGATTAGCTGTCTGTTGATATAGTAAGACTGGAGAAGTAGAGGTTTTTCCCTGCTCAAAATGGCTCTTATCTCTGTCTGGTCAGCTTCACTCTTTATCCTTTACCTTTGACATTCTAGGTGTCTCTTATTGTTTTGATTTGTTTGATGCATTATTATCTTGGGGAAGATGGTATTTCTTCTAGAGCACTGAATATTTATTAATATCAATTAATAAATGGTTAGTTTTAGAAGGTATGTCTTCAAAACCTTGTTTTCCCTAGGTGATCAAGTTCTTGGGGGATGAACAGGACCAGATCACTTTTGTGACCAGAGCAGTCCGTGTTGTGGATTTAATCACAAACCTAGACATGGCAGCCTTCCAGTCTCACAGTGGCCTCTCTATCTTCATCTACCGACTAGAGGTAGGGTATTTTTTTATTAGAGGTTTAGCCTTTTAATAAGCGTACTTTTAGTTTTTTTAATGGTGAGCTAGTACTTATTTGTAATGCAATTGATCTTGAAGTCTGTCATTACAATCAAAAAATTACATATGTTTCTGTTTCGGAGTATAGCAGTTTCTCAACTTTCACATATTGTCTTTTTGTAACTTCTTTTCTAGCATGAAGCAGACCTATGTCGGAGGGAATGTCCTTTTGTAATAAAACCAAAGATCCAGAGACCTGCTGTTTCCACTGTTACACAGGAGGGTGAAGAGATGGAGACAGATGTAGAAGGCAAAAATCTCCTAATGATACTTACTTCTTTCATTAACATACCTAAATTATGCTAAAAAGGGGGAATTTAGTAAACAGCATCCATGCAACAGTTTTATTTATTTTAATTGTAACTCTGTAGATTTCTCTTAGTGGTTTCAATTGAATAAATTTTAAGATGAAACAAGATTAGAAACAAATTTATAGTTCCATAATACTATCTTTAAAATTGCATTTTGAAATTAAATCCATCTGAATTGTAAGGTAGAAAGATGAACTCCACACCCATTTTCCATATGGAATTGTTATTTAAATGCTGCAAAAGTAAGATATCATGACATTCTTGGTTAATAATTATACATTTAATTTATTTTAAAGGAGAATCAGTTTAGTTTTCATCCTGGGTCTGTCATTTTTTGGAACTAGCTACTGTATTGAAAGTGCAGTCCTCAGTCTGAAAAGGTTGCATATAGGTATCTTAGATGGACTGATACCCCAACTGCTGGGGTAGAACAAGGTATCCTACCTCCTCAAAACTCCCTTTTTTAAATTCAAATTGTCTTTTTAATGGATGTTGACCAGAATCTTGTTTGTTTGTTTGTGTGTACTTAGTTTCTTGATGTCAGATTGTGTCATAAGATTTTTTTTTCAAACTGGTCAACTTTTTATATCTTCAGTTTCTGATGTAGCCATGGAAAGTAGCCCTGGCCCTTCCACCTCTGGAGAGAATCGGCAGGAAGTTGTGGTTGAAACACGAGCTTCAAATGCCACCACTCCAAGTAGCAGCAGTAGCAGCAGCAGCAACAGCAGCAGCAGCAGCAGCAACACAAACACCATAATTTCACCCCGAAGTGGTGTGTAATGATTCTTAGAGAAAACTGCTTTATTTTCAGATTATTTGCTGTTCACTGATTTCATTTTTGATTGTCCCCCTTATTTCAGGAGTCCAGTGCATCCCTCAGCGAGCAGCACTTCTAAAGTCTATGTTGAACTTCCTAAAAAAGGCCATCCAAGACCCAGCTTTCTCAGATGGCATACGTCATGGTGAGATTCCCTAATGCTGTCTTTCCTTTGAGTTCTTTGACACCATGTTCTTCTCTCACTGTTGCATATAAATACTATTAGCTTACCTTAATAAAATCTGTAACATCAGGTAGGGATTGTGGCCATGAAGACCTTATTCCATTCCAGCTAAGGTTGGTGCACCAATGGCCCCATTATCTAGAATAGGCATGTTCAGGATTCTGTGCTATCAGACTGGGTGAGCAGAATCTATAAGGAACAGGCAGTCTCAAAGTTACCCATTCTTAGCCATATAGGGCTTTATAGGTGATGATCAATTCCTTGAATTATCCTCAAAAACTTAAGTGGTAGCCAATGCAATTCCCACAGCAATAGTGTTCCACAGCATAATTAAATAAACTGATATAGGCCACTGTCATTTGCAAAACTAAAGTGTCTGGATGGTCTTCAAGTGCAGCCCCACATTTTCTGTGGATGCTTTCCTTCTCTAGAGCACCTTGCCCGCCGGTACCTCCAGGCAAAGGAAGCCTCCATTCTTATGACCACTGGAAGCTTCTAATAACATGGCTGTTTTTATCATGGAAGCTTTTATCATGGAAAGCTGTAGAAGTGATCAATTCTTGAAGCTAAAGAACTTGCTGAATAATATTCCATATAATTGGAAAGAAAACTAAAATTTTATGACTAGCAAAATATATAATTAGTTCCTATCTAACTAACTTACCCACGGTTGCATAAGCATTTCACTGCATATCGTACCATGTATGACTATGTATGTGACCAATAAATTTGAAATTGAAATTGAATTGAAATTGAACTATGTTTTGTACTAAGAAGTTTTAGGTTATAAAATTGTACTTTTCTGGTGCAGAATTTTGAATGAAATATACACAAGTCTGAGCATGTTTCTAAACTGGCTGGCCGGCTTGTTATTTTCCTCCTCTTGCAGTGATGGATGGCTCTTTGCCTACCTCTCTGAAACATATTATCAGCAATGCAGAATATTATGGACCCTCACTCTTTTTACTTGGTAGGTATGATTACATTTAATAAAGAATTTGTGTCTTGCATGTTTCATCAGTCTACACTCCTTTTGATTTCTCTCCTTGGGCTGTGCTAAATTAAGACGATGCCTTACAGCCTGGCTGCCAAGATTCCCTTTCTGCCTAGAAAGTCTAAACTGTAAGTGACTTGCATCATTCTGTTTCTTGACAGCCACTGAAGTGGTAACAGTCTTTGTATTCCAAGAGCCTTCGCTGCTGTCCTCCCTACAGGACAATGGCCTAACAGACGTCATGCTGCATGCTCTCCTTATTAAAGATGTAAGTGTCTTTCAGATTATATCTTGTTTTCTGTAAAAACACTTCAGTTGCTTTCTTTTATATTTGAAACATTGGGAAATTCTAAGAAATATTGGAATAACACTTATTTCTGGAACTTCAAAAGAGCTCACTGAACATGGATAATAGGATTTTATATAATTGGATAATGTACTAGTGTTGAGAAGGTACTCTGGTTATACATATTAAGGATAAGCTCATATTTTCAAACCCATCATTTTTTAAACATATTTCCTTTGTTCTTAAACTGAAGAAGAAAGATGAAAGGGAAAAACAATCTAGATCATTTCCCATTTTACTTCATTCAGTGTTGGGAAACACCTGGCCAGGCAGAAGAGAGGCCTAAGCATAGTTCTTGCACAGAGATCCAGAATTGACCTCCATTAGGCTCTATAGAACCTTATCTATCTGTTCCCAGGCTGAGGCTGGAAGTTTGGGGAGATTCCTATATAATAGGCAGAATATTATAAAGTACATGTTCTTACACTTTATTGAACTCTACATGTATGTGATGAATAAATTTGATTTGATTTGATATGGGTTTGGAGCCTGGCATTCAGCCTCTTCATTCTTAACTTTACCTCCCAATTTCCACATTTGAATCTGTATTCTTACTTAAGTAGGTAGCTAGATAGCCAGACATAACTTGGGGGGGGGGGGGGGGCGGGGGTGTCCTATAAAGCTGCTGCTTTTCAAATTCTTGCTGTTTCCTCTTTGCATATAAATGTGTTTCCTACTCCACAACAAAAGTACTCCCCTTCCAATTTTCTTCTGTCATGCCAGTTTTCAGGATACTTTGTAAAGATATAACTGCATTTGAAATGGAATTAGTCTTGTGTGTTTATATTCATCATAGCCTCAAATATGGAGCTCACTGAAAATGTATCTTGTGTAGCATGACTAAGATTATGACCCTTTTGGTCCTGTTTTATGTCTATGTCTCCTGAACAGGTCCCTGCCACTAGGGAAGTTCTGGGTTCTCTCCCCAATGTCTTCAGTGCTCTGTGCCTGAATGCCCGGGGACTTCAATCCTTTGTTCAGTGTCAACCTTTTGAGCGTCTCTTCAAGGTCTTGCTCTCTCCAGACTATCTCCCTGCAATGAGGAGGCGGCGTAGTTCAGATCCACTTGGTAAATTAAATTGATGAGTGACTATACTAGGAATTTTGCTTGTTCTTCACTGCCTAATGAGCTTGATGTTGGATGTTGTCATCTCCATCCACTAGAAACAAGATTAATTCTAGATAAAAGTAAGAGGAAGTTTGAGGGTATATCCCAGTTCTGCTCTATAGTGTGCTGCAGATGTGTTAAACTACGACCACAATGCCGTGGCTTGAAATGGTACAAATTGGGAGTTATAATTCATTACAGCCACAATTTGTTTTATCCTGGCAGTTGGTTGGAATGATTAAATTGAGCAGTGGCTCACATAATGTTTTTGGAGGGCTAGAGGGCCTTAATGGGTAGGGCCTCACAAGTGAAATCTAGTGGGTTCTTTTCCTCCCTGGGCTTGGAGGTTTTTTTTAATGTAGAACTTTATACAGAACTATACTTTTTACATGTTTCCTGGCTCAGAATGGCAGAAAACTATTGTAGTTGAAAGAAGATTTGGGAATTGGGGGGAAAAGAAAAGGTCTGGGACCTTGAGGATTTAAGCCTGCCATTTCAAGTGGCTATATTCATTCAACTCACTAAACCAAACTCAAATCATATTATTGCGTAGTACAATATATGAATCCCAGTCATGAATCTTATATACAGACTGTTTTGTTGTGGAGCATTAGCCATCTTTAGGAAGTTTCATAGAACCCTGAAGATGCTATTATTTCTAATGCACAAAGAAAACTGGAATTATATTTCTTTTTATAATTTGTAAGGCTGCTGAACTGTACAATGGTTCTGGGCTCGCACTATAAGACTTGTGATACAGCTAAAACAAAAATAACTATTAAAATACTAGGGAAAATAAGCAACCATTAAACGGCAACCTCACACATTGGACCACCCAGTCTAACCTGAGGCCTGGAGAAAGAAATTGGTTTTCAGAGCTCTTTTTTGAATATGGTTAAGTTAGGTTAGACATGAAGGTATATGATGCTATAGTTTTGAATATGTATTACTGCTGCACTCACACTAATGAGTCCCCATGAAATTTAGCTAAAACACTTATATTTGGCTTTTCTGTAAATAATCCATAGAATTAGAAAAAAAAAGCTTAGGAAAAACCAGCATTAAAAACAGTTAAGGGAATAAAAATTTCTTACAACATGGTTCTACTTATTCAAACCTAGGAATTTTTAAAAAATTAGCTGTTCACCTAGAAAAAAAGCAAGGAATAGATTTTCCATTTTTATTTTTCAGAGGCAGCAATTTTAATACTTCAGACAAGGCAGCCATTTTTGAATTTCACACATGTTGCTTTTCTGGGTCCTCACTTTTGTAGCATGCAAGTTGCTACAATTGAAATGTGTGAATAGTTTTCGAGGATAGTTCCAATGTTACAGTAATCCATCTTAGAATACTGTGGTCATATCTAACTGTTGATAAGCCTCCTGCTTTAGAGCTATTGAGTTATACACTTTGACCATTCAAACTATTGCCTTTTGGTTGGGCTGAATCATGCCAAGTATAATGATGACTCATATAGTGACTTCAGTTCTTTAAAAATGCTTATATATCTTTCATCCCCCTCTCTGATTCCCATGTTTATTCTAGGAGATACTGCTTCCAATCTTGGAAGTGCAGTTGATGAGCTCATGAGGCATCAGCCCACGCTCAAGACAGATGCTACCACAGCCATAATTAAGGTAAGAGGACAGCAAAATATCCCTTGCTATACAGCACTGTGTTTTATAACTGTCAATCCATTGAACTTCTCAAGGTACGCATTTACCTGTTAATTGATTATTTAAAAAAATCTAACTTGAAATACAGTACTATTATTCTAGCACAAAGAGTGCCAACATGTTTATGTACACTTTTTTGCAGTTGCTGGAAGAGATCTGTAACCTGGGCCGAGATCCCAAGTATATTTGCCAAAAGCCCTCAATTCAGAAGGCTGATGGAACAACTACTGCTCCTCCGCCTCGTTCCACTCATGCAGCTGAGGAGGCTTCCAGTGAGGATGAAGAGGAGGAAGAAGTACAAGCCATGCAAAGCTTCAATGCCACACAGCAGAGTGAGGCAGAATCTAGTCAACAGTGAGTAAATGAGGCTAAAAGGAACCGCATGTGACAGCTTGTTTTGCCAAATATAGCCTACTCTGCTCTTTCAGGCTACCAGCTTGCATGGAAGTCAGGTTTTTCTGACAAATTGGGCAGTAATTTTTGTGTATGACAATTCTGATGAGGTTCCAGAAAATCTCTGAGGTTATGCATGGGAATTTAAAGGGCTTCAGAATTTTTTTCCCCTGCAACAAAAACCTCATGCCAAATCGCAAATGCTTTTGAAAAAGACAAATGTCAAAAGTGATGGGATATTACAAGGTAGGATAGGAACCCGGACACTGTTTATATTCAGCTTCCACTGAGCCTCATGTTTGTCTCAGGTTATCTACTAATATAGTTGCTGCTTATGGCCAAAAAAGTTTGTGCATAAAGTTGGCAGTCCAGTCCAGTATGCAAAACAGAAAATGTGCAAGATCACTCATGTGCATTTTACTAGGGCATAAAACATTTGAAGTAATACTTGGGATTTCATTTAATGCTGCGTTACAAATGAATTAAGGAGCTCCTGAGATTCGCAGTTAAACAAATGATGAAATATGAGTGTTTGTCTGTTTTTATTGTGCCCACAGATTCCCAACCAGCAGTTTTATTTTAGTCATTCCGTGGTAGGAAAGGACCACGGAAGCATCTATAAGACTGCAATGAAGATCATTGTAGGCATCTGTTAGATGAGCTCTCTCAGATTCTGTGAACTTAGCTGAGGAATGTTGTAATTCTGTTGTCTGTTATTTGAGCTTGTTCTAAGGAAGTGGGCAGGGTTTTTACGGCTGAAAGTGTAGTATCTGTGTTCTGGATCCATGTCTTTTCTGGTTGGTCAACGATCCTGGGAGGAGAAATGAGGTTGGATCATTGTGGTGAATGCATCCCTAAGAGAGAGGATGGTTCCACCGGTTCTGAAACAGGTGTTGGTTTAGTTTCTCATCAAGAAATCATTGTTCGATCCAATGGATCTGGATAATCACTGCAATGTCCAATAGTTAACCCGTATTGATGAATTCCACTGTGGCAATGTCCTAGTAAAACCTTTCACCATATTCAGCATTTACCTGGATTCATTCATCTAGATCCGTGATGGCGAACCTATGGCACAGGTGGCATGCGGCGCCATCTTGCTGGGCATACAAGCTATCGGCCAGCTTACCTCCAGCGATTGCACAATTATGCATGTGCGATTGCAGAGACCTAGCTGGTCTTCGAGCATCTGCTGTGCATGTGCACGATTGCAGCAGGAAATCCAGCTGCTCTTTGGAGTTCTTTTTGCGCATGCAAGGCGAATTCTCATGTGTTCAATGCCTGCGCGCAGCAAGCATGCATTGTATGTGCAAAAGCTGCATGCATGCGCAGATGGTGCAGTTGAGCATGCAGCGCACATGGAGGAGCCACATGCAAGTGCAGATGGCACGCGCAAAGCAGATACTTTTTGGCACTCGGTAAGTAAAAGGTTCGCCACCACTGACCTAGATGTTTGTGAAAGAAGTCCAAGGGTGATTGCAGAAAATGAATCTTCAGTGGCATGTTGTATTACATGATCTTGTTTGCTAAAACAATTGTGAACCAGCTGAATGTAATTTGGTAGTTGTCAAGAAAAATCTGAACAACATCCTTGAATGTTTTCCAGGCTGTTTTCTCTGGCCCCACTAACAGATCATTCAACGCTTGTTGTTATGATATATCTGACCAACAAAAAATCCTTCCTTAATCTTGGCATCAGTTATTCTTGAAAGCATCTGTCTCAAATAACAAAAACCTTTCACCTTCTTTATTCATTGCTTTCACAAAAATTTTTCATCAGTCTGAGTTTTATGTGAAATAGAGGCAAAAATATCTTTGTCAGGCCAACAAGTGGTTCAAGTGCTACAGTTTTCTGTCTTGGAAAGAAATTCATTCAGCATGTCATTTCTTTTTAATGTAATGTGCTGTCTTGCACAGCTGTTCCTCTGTCCGTCCATCCATCCATGACCATATTTAGGAATCACCCATCTCCCTCACAGAGGGACTCTAGGTAGTGTACAAGTAAAATGTTAATGTAAAAATTAAACTTAAAATTTAAAATGGAGACAAGGATAATTAAAGTGGACATTAAAAGTTAATTAAAAGATGGGAAGGGGCTTTCAGGATGCTAAACAGCCCCAAGGCTGCATGTTCATCTGTGAATGTGAATGATCTTGTTAAGTATACCATGACAAGTTTTAATTCAGGCTGGTCTTGGAAAAATAAGTTCACTGAATTATTAATGTTCACAGAATACCTTCTCTCAAATTCTCTTTTAAGCAAAACTAATTGCATTAATTTCCAATTAGTTTTGTTTTATTAGTGTAATAAATATGAAGTCTTTTTTACTAATATTAACTCTAATCAGAAAAATCAATTTTGGAATTATTACAGCAGCATTTTCCCCTAGTCTCATTTGACTGCTCCAGAAGCTATTCCTAGCTGTTTCCACCTGTGTGTGGAAGCCTAGAAAAATATGAACCTAGAAAAATACATGGTTGTTTTGACAGTTCAAAAGAGTTGCTCATAGGCACTCCTGAATATTAATAGACCTCTTTTGAAAGATTTCAGTAGTTCTGTGAATCATAGGCTGAAGCTTCATAATACTTATCGTAGAGAAGAAAACTAGAATTATTTGAACTGATAGAACTTCAGGAACCTATAACACAGCAAATGTGATATTTCTGAGGACAAAAAGTTTCCAGGGCCAACAAATGGAGTGAAATGTAATGTCACTTTAAGCATTTTTAGCAGAGTGCGCCTGCTCTCTGGCACCCAGATCTCAGCTTGGGAGAACCTTGCTGAGAGGCTGTCTTGGCTCACTGTTTGTTTGGCAAAGTCTCCTTACAGCTCCTGAGTGCCTGCCAGCTGTTTCTTTGTAAACTTCTGAACTCTGAAATTTTCTGTCTATGGGACAATTTAACCCCATCAACTCCTCATTTATAGGAGTTGTGCTGGGCGATGCTGCCAAGAGGAAAAATGCAAACTGGTATTCAGCATTTGAAATTGGCTAATTCAGGGACATCATGGTGCTTTGCAAGGAAAGGAAAGGAAAGCAGTATATCGGGTTTGGGGCGGGGGAGGCTTGCCCTCCCAGTTTTGTTTTGTTTTCTATTATTATTATTATTATTAGTATTATAACCATCTCATTATCTTAAAGGCAGCCTGGATTCAACACCTTTCTGACTTACAGGATCCCCACTAATACAAAAATTTGTTTTGAATTAAGATTCTGTAAACCTTATGTTGCCCTTGTTGAAAGGAGAAGTAAGACCTTTATATTTGTAGGGTCTAGAAACAGTTAAACTTCTCCGAGCTTCAGGGAGGAGGCCATGTTTCTTCTGGCTAAAGTAGCAGGGCCGGATTTCCTTTTGGCTTGTCTGCTGCCATGTGGCAGGTGCTTGGTGGGACTGGAGTAGCCCCAATATTCTCCGCTCACCCACCTCCCCGCCCTGCATTTTGCTTGATCCCTCCTTGCTTACATCAGACATTTTCTTTTCCCAACCAAATTCTGTACGGAGCATGCTCTTTACGTCACTGTCCGATTCTTCGCCTTCTCTCCCTCCTGCCCGGCTCCATTTTGCTGCAGAACTCCATGGCGCCTGGCAGTCGACCATTCATGGATCTTGCCACATTCCCATTTTTAATCCAGTTCAAGGCTTCCGGCCAAAATGGACAGTATTGCTTCATTCCGTCCCTTGCCATTTTGGGGGGTTTTGTTCCCCCCCCCCCTTCCTTCAGTCCTGGTGCCTTTTGTCATTTTGATGCCGCTTTTGGCACTTCATTGCCGCAGTCCAGGTACTGAGCTGCCCTATGGATATTTTGGGTTAAAAGAGGCTGGATGAGTAATAATTTCGCCCTTTTTTCACTCTATCTCTTTGGAAAACCTTAATGGAGGAAGACGGCATAAAATCTAAAATGTGAGCGTAGGAGATCACATGTGTCCATTGTAAAAAAATATGGAAAATTTGCAGTGATAGTAATTTTCCCTCTTTCTAGGGTCGTTGGGACAGAGGAACGGATACCAATTCCTCTCATGGATTACATCCTTAATGTGGTAAGTTCTTGAACAGTAGGTGGAGCTTAACATATGCTTTTCCAAAGTGTTTTCTGCTGTAACATTGCTATAAAAATACTTGATAATATTTTCAAACTATAGCAGGGCAGGAGTTAAAAAATGTAATAGCTACCTCAAATACTTGTTAAAATAATACTGCTGTGCTGGTTCTATTGTTGAGTTGGATGGTATCCTTAAATTAGTTTCAAATATTGAAATAGAAGAGGTTTTACAAGTTTCTATTTCTATTTTGATTCTTTTTGTTTATTTTTTACAGTGTTCTGGGAATGTTATAAAATGACCCAAAGCTTTATTTTTGGCCTTCATGGTCTTGCTTTTTAAAAAGTTGGGTGGATTTGGTCTTGGCAGTATATATTCTAGAATCTGTTAAGGAACTACTAAATTAAGTTATGTTTTCTATACCTTTTGATGTAGAATTACAGCAGTTTGTAGAACTGTAGAAGGTTTAATTCTTTTCTTCCCTCTTTTCCCGTCATTTTTCTGTCTCCCTAGATGAAATTTGTGGAATCAATCCTCAGCAATAATACTACAGATGACCATTGCCAAGAATTTGTGAATCAGAAGGGTCTGCTGCCCCTTGTGACCATCTTGGGCCTGCCCAACTTGCCCATAGACTTCCCCACTTCAGCAGCCTGCCAAGCTGTGGCTGGAGTCTGCAAATCCATATTGGTAAGGAGGAGAATACAACATTTCCCTTTCCAGAAGGTAATTATCACTGCCATTGAGTTGGAAGTATACTCAGACTTCTGGAAATCCTACTCTTAATTCCCCCGTGCACCTGTTACAGGCTTTTGTTGATTGCATCATTGCAGCTGACAGTGCTTGTTAAGTTTGCAAAATTTACCAGAGGATCATGGTTGCCTTTTTTCTAGCAATCTTATTCCCTTAGATTCAGAATTGTCCTATATAGTATATTACCATAAAACATCTCGTGTAAAAATAATCCATTAATGGGATGAAGCCATAGAGCTTGTCCAATTAGGATGAATTCAAAGGAAAAAAAGCAAAGAGTCAGAAGCAAAATCTCTGAACATAGAGATCTGTATTACCAAGAATACGGTATTTTTGATTCACAGAATTGGTGAAATAGTAAGATTCTCAGTCTCAGTTTGTTGGCATGTTTTATTTAATATTCAGGTTTTTACACCCTTGTACTTACACATACACACCTGAAAGTCTAGGAGTCCTTTACAGTTTTGGATTGGGAATGAATATATTATCAAGGACAGAAAATCTGTAGTCTCCCAGTTGTTGCTGAATTGCAACTCTGTGTTGTTGAGTATATTGGCTGGGAACAAAGTAAGATTCACATAACTGCAAGAATGAATGTAGGAAGTATGCAAAGTATGAATGAAGTACATCGTACCCATTTCTCTGATTTGCATAATTTATACCAATTGTAATATTCCTCTTTTGGAATTGTGCAATTTGGGAAATATTAATCCAGAATTTTAAAACTAATAGTTAGCTTTTATGATGAAACTGTTTTCATGGGAAGAAACTGATATTTTTTAGTCAAAACTGCTTTAGCAAGCATAAGGATTGATTCAGGCAACATGACTGCTGAGTGGAGTCCTATGGGAATTCATATGTACATTACTAGTAGTGTCATATTTAGGGAGCTGCATAATATTTACAGGTGATCCTTGATTTACAACCATTCATTTAGTGACTATTTTTAAAGTTAACAGCACTGAAAAAAGTGCCATGTTATGACCATGTTTCACATTTAACAACTGTTGCAGCATCCCAGGGTCATATGATCAAAATTCAGATGCTTGACATCTGGCATGTATTTATGGCAGTTGCAGGGTCCCAGGGTCATGTGATCACCTTTTGGGCTTTTTGGCAAGCAAAGTCGATAGGAAAGCCAGATTCATTTAACAACCATGCTATCAACCGTAGTGATTCACTAAACAACTATATTAAGAAATGTTGTAAAATGGGGCAAACATCACTTAACAACTGTCTTGCTTAGCAACATAAATTTTGGGTACATTGTTGTCATAAGTATAGAACTACCTGCAAACCATCATGGAGCTCTCACTTGTCTATGCCAAAACATTATTTGCCAGAGCTCAAATTAAGTGTTAGAATCAGGGCTTAATCCTGAAATGTTTGACTAAAAGTATATGCAATTTCATTTGAAGATGTTTAGAGCTCTCTACTCTCCACAGATTGTGTACATGTGGAAATATCCTGACCACAGACCAAATGTTGCTGTTTGTAGGCAGGTTTGAGGTTGATCAAATTCCCCACCACTGCTAACTAAGCATTAATACTCCAATACTGAGGCTTTTACCCAAGAGCCAATGGCATTACAAAGTTCAAGGAAAATGATGTTTACCCAATCATTGAACCAGTAGGTTCACCATTTTTGTGCTGGACATAATACTGCCTCTACAGAAATCCCTTACAATTGAATAAAAATAGATCAGGAAAAAATCAACACAACGTATCAATCTATTAAACACCATGAATAATAATTCTTTCACTAAAAAACACCCTGACATTTTAAATATTACCCTAGACCAGTGTCAAACTCAATTTCATTGAGGGCAGCATCAGGGTTGTGTTTGACCTCGGGGCGGGGGGGGGGGGCATGGTGAGCATGACATGGAACTACACCTCCATACAAATGATTTTATACACCTATAAAAATAGAGAGGTATGCATTGCTGTTATTTTGTTTTTTAAATACTTACTTGATCACCTTATGAGAGAGAGGCCAGATCAAGAAACTCCATAGGAAGACTAAGCACCCTGTGGGCCAGATCCGGCCCATGGGCCTTGCGTTTGACACTCCTGCCCTAGACTAAATTTTATTTAGCACAGATTTTTTTCAAATGATGCTGATTAGCAACTGTAAGGCTAACAGTCTAGGTCTGTTGTATTAATAGCATTCCAATACCACCCCAAACTCTGAAATTGCAAGGAGTCAACAGTAGGGGCAGATTCAGCGCTGTCTTGTATTATTGGCAAGACCAGCCTGTTCTCTCCCTTCGAACTATAGGCAGTAAGGATAGCAAAAAGAATCCACTATCATGTGAGATCATCGGGTTTGATACTGAGATTTTGTAACCAAGCATTTCGTATGAAATATATGCCTAGCCGAACATCTGTGTCTGTTGGAATCCAGTTTCTCAAGGCAAGCAGAATAGCTATAGCGACACAGTTGCTACAGTGAATAATGTTGGATGCATAAATTTAGGCCCACCTGCCAAAATTATACAGTTCAGTGCATCCCTAAGTGAGCAGCTGATGCTACCTTTACATGGTACAAAGTTAAACCCAGCATCTTTCTACAAATTGGAATGCATATTTTCTGTTCATGGGCAGTTGTTTACAAATTCAGAATAAAAAGAAAGTAAATTACCGCCCAGAGCCCCTCTGAGAAAGAGATGAGCGATTAATAAGTTTGTGAGAGAGAGATGGGCAATTAATAAGTCTGATATATACATAAATATAAATAAAAATATAAAAATAGATGGAGAAGTTTGGATGTCCTTTCATTTAGAATACACATTTCTCCTTCGGACGTTAATGAAACAGAAAATATCACATGACCGTGTTTTAAGATGTTATATAAGCCAGTTGCGAAGCATACAAATGGCGATCATGTGATTGCAGAAGGCTGTTTTTCTGCACTGTCGTAACTTTAAATAGTCACTAAATAAGGTGGTTGTAAGCAAGGACCTACCTGAATTCATAATTTATTGCATGTTCTGAAAGGAATAGTGATATAACACCTGGACCTTTTGTCATTCTCCAGTTTGGGTTTATAGTGGCTGGTCAGTAATACACCATGTATCCTATTGCTTATCTAAGGTATGTGCTTTCATTTGTGCTAAGCAAAGATGTTGTGAATTTTAATAAGTAAAAAAAGTTGAAGTTTTGCATCCTAGGACAGTGTAAATGTCCCAGGAATTTTGTGTTCAGCTGCCCACAGCTACTGTATTTTCTTCAGGTGTCTTGGTATAAAGGCTTATTTGGCTTTTAAATAACAGATTGACACTGGATCAAGAAAACTTGCGTTACAGTAGCAATCTATGGATCTGCATGTTCACTTGTATGGTCATATCTTTCCACAAATTTTTGATACGGGCTTTGATATGATTACCGTACTTCAGTAGAAGTAATTTTTAGGAATGTAGTTTGACTTCAGAGCCTAATTGTCTCTGTCAACATGAACAACATTTTCTTTTTTGGAAGGTCATAGTTTATTGGGCTATTTTGGAATGATAGTAAATAAATTTGGTAATAGACTCTTACAGCAGCGAATTGTGGCATTATTTCCTTTTTCTTCCATTTAGTGGCTCATCATCTTAAAACTGACTTTTATTTATGATTGTTTCTCTTAAATGGGCTGTTTCTTTACAGATCCATTCATGTACAAGTAGCCTTTGATTTACAACTGTTTGTTCAATTGTTGAACAAACTGAAGAAGCTTCTTGAATGAGAAATGAAACATCTTAAAGAAAAATGGGTCCAGTTTGCCTTTTTTTAAAAAGCCACCTTTGGGTCAGGGGCCACCTGTACAATAACACAGTCAGAAGGGATGCAGTATAGAATCAATCAAAGATTCTATCCTGTCGCAGACAGGGTTTATGCATTATATTGGTTGGAAAGCATAAGTTACTTTTTTTCCTTGCTGGGGGAGCTACAGAAAGTAGAGTCAGACATATTTTGATACTGCCAGCATAGGTGAAATTGAAATCCTTGGATACTTCTTTGGTTTGGGGATTTATGGAGTACTTAAGAGGCAAATAGGTATTTTAAACATGCAGGTGCCTTCAATCCTATAGCCTCCCTCCAACAGCAAAAATCAGGAAATTTTAAGGGAGATCTATGGTGGCTGATTCCCCCCATCCCCCAAAGTTACTTCTTGATGCAGGTTCTCTACTTGGAGGTTATTCAGGACTCAATTCCTACCAGATAAATGGATCAAAGCTGTGGCCAAGGGGGCCTATGTCCAACTTTGGCTGGTGCTTCAGTTGCGGCCTTACCTAGGATAAGATAACTTGGCTATAGTTAACTCATGCCCTCATGATTACTTGTGATATAGTTAACTCATGGCCTCATCACTTCAATAACATGCTCTACTTGGGGATGCCTTTAAAGAGTATTTAGAAACCACAGTTGGTCCAGAATGCAGTAATGCACGTGTTTTGGGATTCCTGTCAGAAGTGTATAACACTGGTTTTAGGGATCCTGCATTAGTAGCCAATTAGTTTGTGGGTCCAATTTGGATCTGTTTTGGTTGCCCCAAACCAATCAGATCTATTAAGAAGAAGCTGCTAAAATCCCACACTTTGGGGACTGAAGTGAGAACGTTCTGTTTTATGTAGTAGCACTGACACTGACATTCTTCTTGTTGAGATCAGATTAACTCCCTCTCCGTAAGTTTTTTTCTTTTTTTTTAATTAATGATCAGTGTTTCAAAAATCCTTCTCCTAATTTGATGATGACAGCCTTATATTTTTTCTGGTTTTACTGTTCTATTGTGTTTTTATTTTTATAACTGATACTTTAAGTTATTTTTTTCTGTGTAAGCCACCAACATTCTTAGAAATGTCAGATAGATAAATAAATATTCTAGTTTTCTGAGGCCCCAAATGGGATATTGGGTCACGACACCTGAGAAGTACAGACTGTTCATCCCTGCTATAGTGGATGAGTTGGGGTGTGGACCTCTATAGCTGTTGTTGTTTTTGCATGTGGCATAGATTGGTTGAACGTTGTTGTGAGCCAGATGGTGAACAAAAATGGAGAAGGGTTAGTGTGGTTAGCAAGAGAACATTTAAAACAAAATCTACTGATGCTATATGTGAAGTTCTGTCTATGAATACAGTATCTACAAAGGCTAGACAGTATTTTTCTGAGAAAGAGCATTCATGGATGTTTAGTAAACCATTAAGTCATGAGTTTAAACTGAACACCATGGATAAGAGTTTGGTACAGTGTATGGTTTTGAGGCAAAGACTTAAATATTATCAGGTTATTTGATGGATTGCACTATTCTGTTTTCTGTATCCTAGACACTGTCTCATGAGCCAAAAGTGCTGCAAGAAGGGTTGCTTCAACTGGATTCCATCCTCTCTTCCTTGGAGCCTTTGCACCGGCCCATCGAGGAACCTGGTGGTTCAGTCCTGCTGCGGGAATTGGCATGTGCTGGCAATGTAGCTGATGCTACTCTCTCTGCCCAGGCCACGCCCTTACTCCATGCCCTGACAGCAGCCCATGCTTACATCATGATGTTTGTGCACACTTGCCGTGTAGGACAAGTAAGTATTGCTCTTTTGCCTTGCTCATTTCTTTTTGGCCTTAATGCTCCTTGATATCACCAATGCCTAATTCAGCTGTTCAGCAACATATCTTCTCTTCCATTTACAGAGTGAAATTAGAGCCATCTCAGTAAACCAATGGGGTTCACAGTTGGGTCTGAGTGTGCTGAGCAAGCTGAGCCAGCTGTACTGTTCACTGGTATGGGAAAGCACTGTGCTGCTGTCATTATGCACGCCAAACAGGTATGGGCATGTGATGGATGTGAAACCTACTTTGCTGATGGTATAAATTTGCTGGGCTGGAGGTGGATAGAGAAACTGTGTTTATTTATAAATGGGCATTTTGGTCACAAGACCACTAGAGCAAAGCCCATAAGTTTTAGTGAACTAATTCAGCTCTGTCAACGATTCCCTTGGTAAAAAGTGTCAGGAGTAGGGGTAATGTGTATGTAAGGGGGTGTTGCAGAATGTGACAAAATGGAAGCTCTTTGTTCATCTTCCTTAAATGAGCAAAGGAAGCACAAACTTTTTCTCCCATATCCATCACACCTTCTTGGAGCCAATTGGTCAAGGAAGAATTCACCCATAGCTAAATTGAGCTGCATCCTTTTCATGGCTCCTTTTAGCACCTCTAAGAACACTTAACAGTTCTATATCTGCTTCTTTAGCTAGGCTTTTAATATTTAGTCCAAAGTTATTGAGACTTAATTATTCATTGTGTGGAAGGGAATGACAAGAGGCCAAATACAAACAGAAATGGCCCAAAATAGCTTTTGAACCCTTAATGGTTCCTATTAACTGGGTTATTGCCTAGGATCCTTGGTCCCTGTGGCACTGTTGTACTTCATTCCATTGATCTAAGTTGCTTGCTATATTTTTTTTCCCTGTTGAGAAAGAAACCAGTGCATCTGCTAGACTTGTAGCAGTATCTAACCCTTTTTATGTTTGTAGTTTACCTTCAGGTTGTGAATTTGGCCAGGCTGACATGCAGAAATTGGTGCCAAAGGAAGAGAAAACTGTACCAAATGCTACCCAGGGAGCCAAAAAAGCAGGTATGGTTGGGAGGTAGATGTTCTTACCTGTTTGAGATTGGTTGAGTTGAGATCTGATACAAAATTCAGATTCCCTGTCCCATAAAAACTTTATTGGGGAAGGAGGCTATTTGGCAGAAAAAGCATTTTGTGCCGCATATCCCTGATGGCAAAGTACAGTAGCCAGCTTTGTTACCGATCTTCTTAGGCTCCTCCCGTATAGCAGTGAAGTTATTGTTATATTTTATGCTTTATTGTATTGAAGCAATTAATAAATCAATTTCCTATCAAACAAGTAGTATTGACTTAACAAAAGAGGCTATATTTGCACATAACATCTTTTTTCAATGGAAAACTATCTGTTGATAGGAAACTATCATTTAATGTGTTCTGGGGGAGTTTGACAGTTCACTTGAAATTAATGCTCCCGCCTTGCTCTATTGGTCTCCTGTACAGTTTTGCTTTTCTGCTCTCTCAAACCCCACACTTAGCCTGCCTTCATTGTATGGGATTACCATTTTCCAGCTTCTAAAGATTTTCTATGCCTGTAGTGGAGATTCCAGGTTCTCTTGATATCTGAATTAATGAACAGTTTAGTTCTTCCTAAGTGAAATTGTGGGAAATGGCCTGGCAAAAGGATCTTTGAATAGATAATTTATCAGCATTGCCATTTGCAGATGGTGAACCAGAAGCAGTGGGAGCTGGAACCATGGAGGCTTCTGCCCAAGGCCTGCTAGAAGGAATTGGCCTAGATGGTGACACCCTGGCACCAATGGAAACTGATGAGCCTAGTTCTTCTGATCCCAAGGGGAAGTCAAAAATAACCCCAGCCATGGCAGCCCGAATCAAGCAGATCAAGCCCCTTCTATCAGGTGAAGGGGAAAAAAAAACTCTATTGGAACTGATCCAGAAAAAAGAGGGGAGCTTTTGAATGGAATGTAATACCTATCATTAGAGAACAGTTGTTTTGTGACTTGCCTTCCCTTTCCGTATTTGTAAAGGAAAAGGCTTAGAATGTGATCCTTTGCTAGTATAGTATAGCTATATAAAAAATGCTGGAATAATTTCTATGACAGAAGTAAATAACTTTTCTAGTGCAATGAGCACACTTTGAATATTGGGAGCCTATTGTCAGTGCCCTGACTGGGAGGGCATTGTATTAACAGCATGGCTGTTAATGATGATCCTAGCCAATCACAGCACAATTTATGAGAAAATAAAATAACGAGTTGCTGCTTACTATGCTCTTTAGTCTTCTAGAATGTGCCTTTGCTGGGTTTTTTTCCAAGCAGGCCAGTATATAGTATTTCTAAGTGTTGAACTACAGCTATGCACCATTTTGATTTTCTAAGAACACGTGTGAGCCTTCTGCAAAGCCAAATTCTTAATCTTACAAATAAAGAGACTTGAGACTGAGACTCTACTTTAGAGCATATTGCTTTTCCTCTTCATTTTTAATAACATAAATTGAATTTATTCTCTCTCACTCTCAGCATCTTCTCGGTTAGGACGTGCTTTGGCAGAATTATTTGGATTGCTGGTCAAATTGTGTGTTGGTTCCCCAGTAAGACAACGTAGGAGCCATCATGCTGCTAGCACCACTACTGCTCCCACTCCTGCTGCTCGCTCAACAGCTTCAGCACTCACCAAACTACTCACCAAGGGGCTTTCCTGGCAACCCCCACCATATACACCCACACCTCGCTTCCGGTAAGACCTGCTGACCACTAATTCAGGTTCATCCCACAATGTTTGTGGGAAGGGGAAAGCTTATCCTAGACATCATAGATAATAATATTTACTACATATTGCAAAGATTTGAGAAATCAGCAGCACTGTTTTGATTTTGCTTGATAACAATTATTTTTGCTTTTAGTTTGACTTTTTTCATCTGTTCTGTCGGTTTCACCTCACCAATGCTGTTTGATGAGAGAAAATATCCCTACCACCTGATGCTGCAAAAATTCTTGTGCTCTGGAGGCCATAATGCTCTTTTTGAGTAAGTTGCATGCTGGTTTATTTTGACTCTGAAATATTTCATTAGCTAATCATGATCTTTGAAATTCAAACATGGGTGATTAGTTACTGCACCTGGAATGAAACAGGCAATAAAAAGAATGCAGAGCACGGTTGTTGCATCTAGAATGAGTCCAGTACATTTTTGTTTAATCAGTTTAAAATGTAGCAATCTTTTACAGCTTGGCAGATTTTAGATAACAATGTGTCTCTCAGAAAAGCTGCTGAAAGTTCCACTGCCCTTGTAGAGTTTCTCAAACTGGAACAAGTATGGCTTATGAACCAATTGATAAAGTTGGATGGATGCAAATACCTGTTTTGAAAAGTATTGAGTCAATCTTTGAAAGGATTATGGTAGTAGGTATAGTTTTTGTGGGTCAAAAACTACTATCTGGATAAAAGAAAACAGCTGTCAAATATCAAGTGAATGCAATATGTATGCCAATCAGGAGCCAGGTTTGGAAAGAAATTGGAAAAAGCATTTCTTCATTGAGACATGGAAAGAATTTAAAGAGGAAAGAAAGATCTTTGTATAGTATAGAATGGTTTTGTGTAAAAAAACCAGATAAAACTCATCACAATGTAGTCATCAGAGCTCTCTGGAACAACTTAACAATGGCAACAACTGCAGAAGACTTAATTATTGCAAATGATGCATTGCCATCGGTTTGAATTGTTTGGAAGCTAACTGCGCACAGACATGAATTCCATGAAAGGATAGTATGAGATTGGGCAATTAAATATTGAAAAATAGTTAAGAAAATGTTTAACCACTGGGTGAAGAAACACAAAATTTTATAAAACTATGAAAGGCTGAAGTTACCTTTTAAATTAACTTTAAAAAACAACCAAAAAAAACACCAACAAGGAAAGCAGAAAGTCTAAAACCGGCATTTGGCTTGAGAAACAGCTAAAATCCCAATTGTTTCCTTTGAGAATCTGCTATTCAGTTGATCTTATAAACAATGAGCTTGAGGATTTGGATATTTGAGTAGATCTTTTTCAACATCAATGAGATCTACAGTAGAATAATTGTAAGATGAGGAAATTGATGAAAATAGCAATTTTCTAGCTGAAATAGAAGACTGGTATCAATAATGTCTACTTCCATAATACAGTCCACAGAAATATATTCTAGTATGATAGTGTGACCAGACCACAAGTACTGAAACAAGCCTGAAGAGCATTAACATTGAAATGGAAAACACAAATGAGATCTATCCTAAATGCTCTGACCCAAGAGAGTTTTGTCATACATTTCTTGACTTTGAAATAGTTCCCAAACCTGTACTAGCACAGTCAGGTATTAGAGAGCCTACCGGAGGCAGAAGGTCAGATTGTTATGAGCTAGGTATACAATTTCAGACGAATGGGTGGGTGGGTAGACAGTTGGTATTGTGTGGATTGCCCTTTTCTTTTATTCAGGCTGAGCTAACTCTTAGCTTTAGAAAGGTATCCAGTGGTCCAACACTCGTCATCCAGTGGTCTGCTGGGCATCAGAGGAGCAATTGCTGGCATTGGACTAGGAGGCTTAAAATGACAAGTGCACGGTGGAGTATGGGAATAATTGAGAATAGTGGACCCTTCAGCTCTAGAGCAACCACAGAATTAACTGTATTAATTGCTTGTTCCAGAAAGACATTCTCATGTCTTTGTGGAACAAGAGTAAACAGGAACTGGCTATCTATTAATGGGAATTTATGGCAACAATTCTTGTCCTAGATAAGATCCACAGAGTTATTATACATTAACTAGAAAATGGAAATACTTTGAAAGAGGTGGAATACTTTAGAAGAATGTATGACGTTAACCATTGTGATGGTTGGAATAAAATGTTATCTCTAAAAACACTTTGTATAGTTACTACCTTGACCCAAATCCTTATATCTCAACCACACAGCATTATAGGGAAATAAAGCCAACTCCATTCTTGGTTCCTGAATGTGGCAACCAAAAAGATTTAACAGGAAAGATTTATGATTATCAATAATGATTATGATCTAGAAAAGATTCCTTCAGGTCAGATACAACCTTAGTGGGATTGTGTAGGGAAAAAAGTAAGAACTGAATGCTTAACGGGTATAATCACTTCACATCTCACCCTACCCAGGACTTTCAACTGGGCCCTTTCTATGGGAGGCAAAGTTCCAGTTGCTGAAGGATTGGAACACCCGGATTTGCCTGATGGCACAGGCGAGTTTCTGGATGCTTGGCTCATGTTGGTGGAGAAAATGGTGAATCCTACCACAGTTCTGGAATCTCCCCATTCCTTGCCGGTGAAGCTACCAGGTGGGCAGAACTACCTGCAATTCAGTGCTTTGCGTTTCCTTGTGGTAACACAGAAGGTGAGTAGTTGCAGTTTCTTTCTCCTTTTTCTTCTTTTTCAGATAAAGCAAAGGTTATATGGAAGTGAACTATATAGAACTATATATGCTGTTGTGCCAGCTGCTGCTGTAATGTGATTTTACTATTGGAAAAACATTGTGATCGGTCTAAATAAGAATCTATCTTGTTTTGTTGTTTGAAATGTTACTGAAATCTGAACACTACTACCATTTAATGTTTGTTCATACCTACCCCTTGTATAATTGTATCTTATTCTTTTCTTATAGTGTAGAATGCATTCTAATCTCTCCCTCTTTATAAGTGACTTTTGTGCCTAGAAACTGCAAAATTCAATCATTTCTGACTTTCCAAGGAGGAGATCCCATGTAGAGCTACCTTTGCTAGCTTGTCTCCTCTGTTGTGCAGGCAGCCTTCACTTGCATCAAAAACCTATGGAACCGTAAGCCACTGAAAGTATATGGAGGACGCATGGCAGAGTCCATGTTGGCTATCCTGTGTCACATCTTGCGTGGAGAACCAGTTATCCGTGAGCGTCTTGGCAAGGAGAAAGAGGGAGCACGCAATGAGGAAGAGGCAGGGCAAGAAGAAGGTGGTGCCCGAAGGGAGCCACAAGTGAACCAGCAGCAGCTTCAGCAGGTAGAAATCATTCTATTATTTTAGTGCTTTGCAAAAGTTGCATTCTTGGTTGAAGCCCTTCTCTTTGGGGGATGTAGTTGGCTTTTTAACTGAGTCTTCTGGTTGTCTTCTGCTTGCATATCCAATCCCTTTATGAAGTTTTCTGCCTCTGCCTATTTTCAGCTGATGGACATGGGCTTTACACGAGAGCATGCTATGGAAGCTCTGTTGAACACCAGTACCATGGAACAAGCCACAGAGTATCTTCTGACACATCCTCCGCCCCTTATGGGTGGGGTTGTAAGGGTGAGGCAATCTAGCAGTTTAAGATTATTTGACTTATAGAAATTTCTTGGCTTCCTTTATTCTATCTAGCTTGTTCATTCCCAATCTTTGTTTTTTTTTAAAAACTGCATTGCTTTGGAATTGGGGGGTCCACATGTTAGTGCTGAATGGGCCTTAAGCCATCTGCAAGCAGAGCCAAAGAGGGTGGGACGAAACATATTTTCTCCTTTTGATGTATCTTGTTTTGCTTTGTATCTTTTTCATTTTTATCACAACAGTTAAGCCAGATTGCTCTTCCCAGAGTCTGAATTGATTGTGTAGAAATCAGGGTTGCAGCATGAGTTGCTCCAGTCCCATTCTAGATACTGATAAAATATTGGACACTTTCACTCCCCAATCCTAAAAGATGAAATATGCAATCATATTAGTTAATTAATTACTGTGATGCTCTTAGCTTAGAAATTTTTTTTTGATGACTGTATACAACAGAGAGCTCAACTCCCACCTGAATGTTGCAATTTTAGATTCAGTTAATACAACTGTCTAGTTTTCTTTAGGCTGCAAATTAAGTTGGATTCTAGTAGCCAATCACTAATATTCCAGACCTGTTTGTGGGTTGTCTGACAGGATCTCAGCATGTCTGAAGAAGATCAGATGATGAGGGCCATTGCTATGTCCCTGGGACAAGACATCCCTATGGACCAAAGGGCTGAATCTCCAGAGGTAAAAAAAAAAAATACCCTTCATATTGTGGTTTAGAGTGCTGGATTGAAAAAAATATTGCTGAAGTTTAGAAGAAAAATATTTAATACTCCATTCTTATATTTAAATGTTTCAGAATTGAGGTGAAAAAATGCAATTATAATTAGCAAGCATAAAGCCCAACTTTTATTGACTTAAGATAACTGCAGACAAAACATGTATGTATGTATGTATGTATGTATGTATGTATATTTGGTGGGAGATAAGCAGTTTAGTTTCTAGTATTTTAGTTTAGTTTTTAGAGCTGCGGTGGCTCAGTGGTTAGAGTGCAGTGTCAGCAGGCTACTTCTGCTGACAGCTGGCTGCCTGTAATTTGGCAGTTCAAATCCCACCAGGCTCAAGGCTGACTCAGCTTTCCATCCTTCCAAGGTTGGTAAAATGAGGACCCAGACTGTTGGGGTCAATAGAATGACTCTGTAAAACCGCTTAGAGAGGGCTGTAAAGCACTATAAAGCGGTATATAAGTCTAAGTGCTATTGCTAATATTTCAAAAAATATTTGTGCTAGTTTTATAAATTTTATAAAACTTTCAGTGGCGCTGAAGTACTTATCAGACTGTGTCTACATAGAGGTAGCCTGCCCTGTGCAAACATCACACACACACACAATTTTTTTGCTTTTCAAAAAAAAAAACAATTAGAAGATTTGAAGGAAGAAAAATGAAAATAACTGAGGAAAAGGAGTAGAGGAGTTTGTATTTAATTCTCAGTTTATTTGCCTTGCCAAACAAAGATATTTAGAGATACCTTTTTGCCATTGCTTAAATCAGAGATGTCCACGTGAGTGGCGGATACATACACACACACTTGCCTGCCACTTCTGCAGCCCAATTCCAAATGGTTCAAGGCCCGTTAATGGGTTGCGGCCTGGGGGTTGGGGACCCCTGGCTTAAATGGTACAACAGTCATCAATATGAGTAATTCTGAATAGCAATAACGTTCTAGATAAAACATTCGTTTTAATCACATAAATTCTTTTCAACAATGACAATTGTAAGTTTTCTCATCTCTGCATGTCTTGTTATAATCCTAACCCTTGACACCATTATTTTAAAACAACATATGATTCATATTAAAGTAACACCCAAATATTTAAGTTGTTTTTTACTTTTAAAATAATATCTCTCCATTAAACCTCTTGAACTTTTGCAGTCATATTATTTTTTACCAATATCTTTGGATTTTTAGTAATGTTGGAGCCTGTAATTGTGCCAGAATCGTTTCAGTTCTTCATCAAAAACTCAGTCTGTTTCAGAGAGTCCTATAAAATCAAAATCAAATCACCATCAAAAGCTTTCAATTTAAAGGACTCAGTTTTAGTGTTTAGGCCCATTGTCTTTTTCGCTTGTCTAATATCTCTATTCAAAACTTGAAGAACCAACATAAACAACAAAGGGGACAGAGAGCAACATTGTTTTGTTCCCTTCTGAATATCACATGGTTTAGTCAAATCACTGTTCAAGCTTTTTGAAATGTACTGTAGATATCAAGTTGATTCTACAAAGAAAACTCTCACCAAATGACATATCTTCCAGAAACCTTAACAAGGAGTCAAACAAATCAGGAAAAAAATCCCAATGTTTCAATTTAAATATAGCTCCAGAAATAAAGTCTCCAACGAAAAATACTTATCTGCTCTAAACAGTGTCTTTCTTTAGCTTCAAAGAAGAATAAATCCCAAAAATGATTTAGAAATGAGGAAGGTTTATATTTTATATTCTTTGCACCCTTTTTTGGATCTTCCTCTCAACTTTTACAACACTATTTTTATTTGTTTCCACCTCTTCTTGGATATCTTGTCTTTTCTTCTCTCCTTGGGATATAATTTCCACTTTTTTTATCCATAATCTCCAGCCTATTTTTTAAGTCTTTACGTTTTATTTTCATCATTTTCCTTGTTTCCCATATTGACAATACCAACTCCTCCCAGCTGTCCATTTCTTCCTGGTAAAGCATTTTGCAAACTTTCTTAATCACTGTTCATTTATGATCCAGTTCCATGTATCTCCATAGTTCCAAGATTAGATCCAATCTTCTGTTTCAAAGGCACAACTCTCAAACTTTTAAGTTGTGCTTTTTATTTCTTCCATCCAGTTAAAAAACAGGTAGTTATTTCTTTCTCTCTTTTTTTTCTTTCCCCGGCTCTTAATAATTCGTTATAATTTGTTATTATAGTCCTATAAAGTTCAAGTTTTTACTTCCACTTTGCTTGGATGCAATATACTTCTCCAATTGGCAGAGGCACTGTAGAATCAGGTTTCCAATAACAATCAGTTCTTAAACAATTCTGTATTTATTTTAAAGTTTCCAAATTTATAAATTCTTTTAAATCCATCATTCCGGCATCTTAAAAAATGCCTATTCACAAACAAAACGCCTTTCAAACTAAAGCTCCAATTTTCTGCCTTTAAAAATTATTTGTCACCTTCCCTTTTTGATTCTCCTTTCCATTTCAGCTTTCAGTTGTTGTTTATTTCCCCTCTCCTGAATCCTTTCGCTGCTGGATTCCAAATAGTATTAAGTAGTTTCAGGAAGCTTTGCTTAAGGATAGTCTTTTGGGATTAAAAATCAATAAAAATAAATCTTCTCACCCAGTTCCATGGCTGCTCACTGGCTTAGCTCCTGGATCAGTTTTAGATGTTCCAAACCAGTTGTCACAGCTGTTTGGCGGCCATTTCTTACTGCCTCTTCATCCTGCTGTGGCTTGAGAGGACTTTCAGCCCGGGGATCCTCTGGGAAAGTTGCGAATTCTCCCTGACCACTCCTGGTGCCCCTAGTCGCTTCGCCGCTCCTACAGAGTGGCTCCCAGCTCTCTATGGAGCCCACAAGCAGGGGAAGACCAGCGCGAAGACGGAGTGACCCGTTTTTGTGACTGGAATCGACCGTGACGTCAACTGGAAGTCCTCCATTAACCTCCATCAATGTAAGAAGCACAATATCAAAAAGGAAAAAGAGGGGAGAAATCAAACCAAAAAATAGCATTTGGGAAGGAGCCAAGGGGCTCAGGTAGTCTCATGAGGGAAAGAAAAAGGAAAAACAGCAGACATTTTGAAATTAAAATGCAGGAAAAGGACAGGAGAGAGAGGAAATATAAATGGTAACAGAGCCAGAAACTTAAAGAGGAAATTGGGAAAGGTGATACAAGCTAAGAAAAGAACAATAAGAACCTTAAGGAAGATGAGAGATGATGGCTAGAAACAAACTTTCCTAACGATAGTAATTGTGGCAGAGGTGTAGATAAAAGATTAGAAAAAAAGGGAGAGAAGTTAGGGGAACAGTATATTAAGTACACAATTCCTAGATTGTTTTTTGAACTATAGAAACTATGAAAATATGAAATTAGAGAAATATTTTAGATAGTTTGATAGGAAAGGCAGGAGATATTGAATTTTAGAGAATTGATTAAACAGGTCAATACACATGATTGTAATAAATGTTTAGGGATGTAAAAATGGGTAGTACATGAAACGTAAAGAGGATGAACAATGATTTTGAATTTGTATTAACACACATAAGCAGAATATAAAGATAAAGAGATGAAATTTTGGAGACAGAATTGATAAAAATAATGTTAATGCATATAATTGTAATATAAGACAAGGGATCAAAAAATGGCTAGTATAAGGAATGGTAAGGTGAATAATGATTTTGAATATGTATTGACAGATATGACAAGCATTAGAAGAGGAATGACATAAAAATAATATAGAAATAAACTTTGTAATATGGAATAAGTAAAAGTTATAGTAGTAAAGGAAAATGTGTATTAGAATATTTCAAAAGGTAAAATTAAGAGAAGATGAGAACAAAGGAAAATATTTTATAAGGTGAAATTAAGAGGAGAATAGAGAATTGGAAAATAGAGATTAGTACAATTTTGAAATGATGAATTTTATATAACAAGGGAAGAGTATATTTAATATGAACATTGTAAATAGAATTAAGAATGATAATGAAATTGAAGAGGATTAATATGAATATGTCTGTACCAAAATGATTAATATTATGTGATATAATTAATGTACCAAAAGATGCCCAGATACCATGCTGTACACACAATGATATGTTATTTTAAAATAAAAAAATAAAAAATATTTTAAAAAAGAAAGAAATGAGGAAGGTTGTTTCTAGCATCCATATATGTGAACTCAGTGGGAAGTCTTGCCCCCATTGCTTAACTCACAAGACAATTGAGAAACCCAATTTCTACAATTTCTTAAAATTTCTATAAGTTACTTACAAGAAGCAACAGTTCTGGGGTCAAATAGTTTCCCCTTTGAGTCCAGAGGGAGGAAGAAGCCCCCCACCCATTTACAGGGAGCAAAATAAGCTGTGATAGTGTTTCTGAGACTGTTGGAGGCATCTACACTGCCATTTTCCCTAACAAAAGGCTTTCTATCAATATCTTTTAATGATCTGCTGTGTAGGGAAGATAAAGGAGGCAAGGCAGCTTTTAAGCTTTAAAATGCCAAAACCCATTTTTTTTAAACTAGCGGTATATAAGCAGATTAAGTATAAATAGCTGTTTGTTTTTTTCTTTCTAGGAAGCTGCTTGTCGGAAAGAAGAAGAAGAACGGAAGGCTCGAGAGAAACAGGAGGAAGAGGAAGCCAAGTGTCTGGAGAAGTTCCAGGATGCAGAACCTCTTGAGCAAGAAGAATTGCACAACTTCACTGACACAATGCTGCCTGGCTGCTTTCACCTCCTGGATGAGCTCCCAGATACAGTGTACCGTGTCTGTGACCTCATTATGACTGCCATCAAACGTAATGGAGCTGATTATAGAGATATGATCCTCAAACAAGTTGTGAATCAGGTAGATTAAATTTTTATGCTAAGAAAGCATCACCTCAGTGTTTTCTTAACATATTCTAGGAGAAAAAACAGATATGATTCCAGGCGCCTTTGATTCTAGTTAGTTACATCTTTAGCCAAAACCATACCTCCTTGGGCCTAATGAGAATTGTATCCCATAACGTCTTGAGTATCTGGATCAAACTGTTTTAATTCTCTGCATGCTAACTCAAAGAAATACAATAAGCTATAAATGTTGAATTGAATTGGAGTTTGTATTTGAGATCTTACATGGCAAGTGATCCAGGTGCTTTCTTTATTTGCAGTATTATTGTCCATGTTTTCACATATCCATGCTTGTGGAAGATTAGGTGGGGGTGTTGTTTGTATATGTTTATATATTTTACTTATTAAATTGGTAAAGTATTTTTTTCAAGGCCTAAAGATTCATAGTTGTTAACCTAAACAAACAGCCATTTTTATATGATTTTTGGAGCAATATGGGTATAAAGATAAGGAACAGTTAATCCAATGATAAGTAGCACAAATATTTCACATGTATATAGTTGATGACAAACCAAAATGCATGTTTGTTAAATGCAATGGTTATAAGGATGATATTTATCTTTCACAAACAGCAAAAAAATATTATCTACTTCTATTTTGGGAAATATATTTAAAATAATGCTCAGACTGCAATAAAAACACTGGAAGATCCAAGGTGAAATAAATAGTAAGCATGGCATTCATTTCTGGGTATTGTGTAAATTGAAAAATAATTTCATTAATAAAACAGGAACACAGCTTAAAAAAGACCCAGGTATGATCCTGCTGGTTGGCTTCTTAGTGCTACTGATAACATACTTTTCCTTTGGCAGGTGTGGGAAGCTGCTGATGTGCTCATCAAGGCAGCTCTGCCCCTCACTACAAGTGATACAAAGACTGTCTCTGAATGGATTAGCCAGATGGCTACCCTACCTCAGGCCTCCAATCTGGCCACGCGTATCCTGCTATTAACTTTACTATTTGAGGTGAGACTGATATCTATGGTTTGAGCTCAGGAAAGGAGTTTTAAGGAGGTGCCAGCATTACAGTAAGTGCATGTGCAGCAGTTCCAAGACATTTTTCTACTTTGGATCCAGTAGCTGTCTTTCACTCCTGTCTTGGAAAGGTTGGGTGGTAAGCCATAGGGTGAATAAGATACAACATTTAATAGTTTACATGTTCCATTATAGATAGTAGTGTGAGTTATGTGTGCACGCATCTGTGTGCATATAGGCAATTGTCTTCTTGTTTCATTGTTCTACATTGCAAAATTAAAAGTATAGATAGGATTAGAGCCACCACTTAATTCAGTATTTTTTTATATTTCTTAGCTGTTTTGTTCACTCACAGCCATTTTTTTCAATACTGAATGTCACAGTGAAGAAACATATAATACCAACTCTTCAGCTTTTTGGGGATAGAATATGGAGTTTAAACTTCTGCAATAACTATTAAGTTAATTCCTCTGCAAAGTAAAGGTCAATTTTGGAGCCAGGATGCTCTTAATTTATTTAAGATTATATCTAGAATTCTATTGATTACAACAGAGATAGACAGCTTATACCCTCCAGGTATTTTGGCCTGCAGCTATTATTATTATTATTTTATTATTTATTCGATTTATATACCGCCCCCTCTCCCGAAGGACTCGGGGCGGTTCACAGC